>JAGKTI010022301.1:0-15320 GCA_018397915.1 Birgus latro | reverse complement strand
CACACACACACTCACACATTCACACACACTCTCACACATTCACACACACACTCACACATTCACACACACACACACACACATACACACACACACACACACACACACACACACACACACACACACACACACACACACACACACACACACACACAGAAAAACACTAGTGGGAGAACGGTCTGGGATGATTGTGTAGCTACAGTATATTGATGAGGTCATTCGCCCACCCTTGGCATATTAGGTCGGGTCGGGAAAGGTCAGGTCCCGGGGGGCTGCAGTGTGCCTAGTGATGACAGCTGGTGGTTGTCTGTTTCTGGAAGTGTTTATGGCTGTCCTTTCCTTTACGTATTTAGATAGCTTGTTCCACCTCTCGATCACGCCGTTGGTCAAGTAATATTTAGTGTTGTGGAGGTTAATCATACGTCCCTTGAGTCTGAGATTGGTTTTCACGTGTTGACAGCTCTGGGGCGAAGGTGAAAAAGTCTGTTGTTTAGTCCTCTATGAATATTAAACCTTTCTATTATCTTCCCTTTTAATCAGCGCTGTGTCAAGGAAAAGTGGTCCATTTCTCTTATTCTCTCATCATATGGCTTATTACGAAGGGAAGGTATTAGCTTTGTTGCTCGGCGTTATTGAGACTAGTTAAGCAGAGAGACAGACAGACAGACAGAGAAGTTAACGAGGGAGGATGGTGTTTCGTGGGAGGGGGTGTCTTTAATGAACATGCAGTGGAAATGCCTGAAGATATTTTTTCTTTGGCTAAACCTTGCAGGATTCGACATTAAGAAAACGACAGGTAGATGGTAAATTAATAGATGAAAAGATAGGCAGACCGATGAACAGTTAGATGGATAGACAGATATATGCATGCAGACTGACAGGTATATATACAAGCAGGCAAAATATGTATACAGAGAGAGGCATACAAACTAGAAAGCACCCAGAGAGGGCACACCTTCGCAGACGTCAATAATATATATATATGATTTACTGCTGTAAGTTGTCTCTCTTACCAGACGAATACTTTTACGGTCTCACACAGTCATTTAATTCTGCGATCTTACTCTGCCTTGTTAAAGAATCTCAGAGAGTGCATACCTTTGCCACCGCCAGTGAAATTTATGAGTTATTCCTGATCCGGATCCAGATTTACCTTGAAATCTAATCAACTCATCCTTCTTGACCCACTGTCCACCTATTCTGCAAATGTCATTGAAATTCGATGACAACTCTTAGAGATATGTTGTAAATACACAGACAGACACACATTAATCTATATCCTCCGTCCCTCTTTTCTGGAGGAGGTAAAAATATGTGCAGTAGAATAACATACAAATTGCCGCCAAAAACATACGTATATAGACACATACAAACATACGGTAGAGAGGGGACTATACTGATATAAATACAAACATATCAAGATTAGTGTAAAGTTAAATACACAGAAAAGGCTTATCCAGATAGACAGATATAGTGACGTATATAAAGAGAAAAGTACGTGGGTAGATAAGAAAATAGGTACGGTATAGACAGACAGGTGAGTCATTAAGCAACACTAACGATGTAGTTAGCTTAATTAGGTGAAACTACTCGAACTGATTGTCTCTAATGGCTCTCTCTCTCTCTCTCTCTCTCTCTCTCTCTCTTCCCTTCTTCCTCCCCTCCTCCCTCTCCCTCCCCCCCCCCACCCCCACCCCCCCCCCACCCCACCCCCCCCCCCCCCCACCCCAAAAAAACCNACACACACACACACACACACACACACACACACACACACACACACACACAAAGAAATATTCAGCTGAGAGAAACCCCAAAAGACCGAGGCTTTGAAAACTGCACTGAATTGTCTTTTCTCAAAAAAAAATTTATGAAAAGAAGAAAGAACGAAAGGTTAAATTAGAGATTTTTTTCCCCCTCAATTAGAACAGAACAAGACAGAGCCAAAATCAAGATCTATTCATTTCGAGATGTCTGAACGAAGTCCTTTTAATCTTTGAGGTTTTAGACAGGGCAAAAATTGTACACTGGGAATTTATTTCGACAAACACCCGAAGATATAATTCAGTCAGGGGAAATCCTAGCTATTACAGGGTTAAATAATGTGTGTTTTTGTGTATCTGTATGCTTCTCTTTTCCGCCACCAGAGGGCTTCAACGCATTTGTGGCTGGAGTGCTCATAATCCCACTCGATCTCGGTCAGCTTATATCCGAAATTTTATTACCATCATCACTAAGACGTCTAGAAAGCCTTTAAACCACATCTCTTTGTTTTATTTTCCGTATTTCTCGTTTCCACCAGTATGAGGTCCAGCGCCATGGTCTCTCTCTCTCACTTTCTCTCTCATTTTTATTTTACCCACTAGCACGTGTCATATTTACCTTTATAGTTCCCATTTTCACCACCAGGGGGCTACAACTCCACCCTGGCTGTGGTGGTGATAATCTCCTTCTATCTCCCTCATTTTTCATTTAAAGTGGCATTATCATCATTACTCCAGGGCAGCTAAAAACGTACATACCTCATCTCTTTGTTTTTAAGTTTTTTTTTATTTTCCCTTTCCACCAGCATGAGACTCCATCGCCACTTTAACTTGACCCTCTCTCTCTCTCTCTCTCTCAGTTCCACCATCTGTATTATTATCATCCATACAGCTTTAACCGCGTATATTCATCTTTTTTTAACTTTGTATTTCTCCTCTCCACCACCAGGGGGCTCCAACGCGACTGTGGCTGTGGTGGCTGTGGTGGTGATCATCCTGGTGAGCGTGGCTGTGGTGTTGGCTGTTCTGTGGGCCCGCAAACGCAACTTGCTGTGGGCTAAGTCTTCAAGCAACGGCAGGATATCCTTTGAGAACCCCTCCTATATTCGCGAGCAGAATGGAGACTCGGTGCAGGTGAGTGGGAACAGGAGAAGAGATAAGAGGATAGCACAGGAGGGGAGGGGAAAGAAGAGGAGATTGGAGAGGAGAGGAGAGGAGAAGAGGGGCGGGAAGGAAAGAAGAAAAAAAGGAGAGAAAATGAAAGAAGAAGGGATACAAGAGAAGAAATATTTGAGACTGGGAGAGGAGGAGATGGTGACATTAGATGCGTTAACAAGAGAAAAGAGAAGGGAAAGCAAAGAAGAGGAGAGAAGAGAAATAAAGAGAGGAGAGGACAAGAGGGAAGGAGGGAAGAGACGAAAGGAGAAGTCAGAGGAGAGGAGAGAACAGAGGAGTGATGTGTTTTGTGGGATGAGTAAGAGACTAAGTTCTAATATTCCACTGAGTGTACTTCAAACAGGACATGTCTCTCCCTTTCCTCTCAGACACATATCAAAGAGAATCATCTGTGGCCATGAAACGTGCCAAGCCTCTCTTTGCTCAGGAATATTAGCCAGTAGAGGAAAGCGAGAGGTAGAGATAATATATCAGAACATTTATGTTTGTATATCTCTTCGTTTCTCCTTATCATTTTTGACTATTCATCGCTTCGTTCCTCCTTATCATTTTTGCTCCTTCTTCTCCCCCTCTTAGTCCCATTTTTCCTTCCCAGATGCTCACATTTCCCCCTTTTTTCCCTTCTTCCTTCTTTTGTATGTCGAAACAATGCTGTGACTTTTAATACAGCTCGGGAATCGAATGTCTTCTCACTTTTGCCTGAAGATTATTGAAAGCCATCCCTGCGTAACGAAAGTCTTACCCTCTTTTGTCCTTTACCTCCTTGTATATTTTCCTAATTCCTTATGATATTAGATCTGTAAGGGTTAGATACAGCGTATATTAATCCATTCGCTACCGTGGCCACTTCAAATCTTAATAAAATTGTCTGGTAGTTGCAGGAATATATCAGTAAATTATGTCGCCTGAGAAAAAAGGTTAACTGAATTAATGTGTGTCTTTGATGATTTGACTTTACAGCGATGTGTGCACCAAATCTGGACAGATATACGATTCTTCGACCGTCCCTCATCGCTTCCCTCCTTATTTTTATTTTTTCACCTTTTTCTTCCTCGCAGGTTTCCATTTTCCTTTATTCTTGCTCCTCTCCTCTTCAGTTTCTCGATATCGCGTTTCATTTTTCTTCACTTTTCGTCATACGTTTTCTTCCCTTCACCTCAATCTCTTTCCTCGATTCATTCGTAATGCATACCAGTTTAAATACACTGTGGTAGTCTGTTTGAACACATTGTCTCTAATTCCCCCAGCGCTTCAAGTTACCACTGCTGTCCCCCCCCTCCCTTCTCTCCTTTTTCTTTTTACATTTTTTTCTTTTCTTTTTTCTTTTTCTGTCTTTTTCCCTCACTGTGAGTGAGTCGAGTGGTGTGCTTTGTGAGCTTTCTTTATGGGCATTTTTTTCTTACTTCTCTCTCCCTGTTTCTACACTGCACCCTCTCAAATTCCTCCATAATTTTTTCCACCTTTGTTCTTTTATTTCTGCTTCCCCTCCTGCTCTTCATCTTCACTTTCTTCCCTCCCTTTTTCATTATCTGCCCTTTTATATCGTTTCTCTCATCCCATTTAACTCCATTAGATTCCCTTTCCCTCCTCTGTCTCTTTTCTGTCAGTTGATACTCTCCTCCTCCATATCCACTCTTTCCTTTTGTCTTCCTCCTTTTTATATATTTGCCTTTAATTCGTAATATTTATTTAGCTGATCAGTATGCCCAAGATCAGTAAGACATCATCTGCACTACTTCAACTCCTTCAGTTTTTTTTATTTTGCTCTTGCTGTTTTCAGACGATTATATATTTCTAGTTACATGCTTTTGGAACTAGAGGAGTGAGATATAAGCCCCATTGACCCTATCACCGCAGGACTTTTCCCATAGCTAAATAAAAATCCTGTAGTTATACCAGATTAGTAGAGAAAACAAGTCTTCGGAGTAGAGGGTTAACTCCACCAATTTAGATACGTTTTATATATATTCACTTCTGCCGCCACCACACAATTCCATGCACATTGAAAGACCATGTGGTAAAAGATTTACAAATAGAATAAGTTTCTTGGTGAGAGGATCCTTCCCAAGCCAAACAAAATAATCTTCTTGTAGCAAGAATAAGTTTAAAAGAATATATCCTTGGAGTGAAAGGGTCAAATAAAAAAATCCAGGACCTCGATTCACAGATGAATTTGTTATGACTGATTTCCTCTCCTAGGAAGGACAAGAAAAGGCGGATGCCAAGTCCTCCGATGACTTTTGTTCCTCATATAAAAACAAATGTTGATTACAAGTGATAGCGACCTTAGGTTATGCATTTGTTTTAGGAGGAAGGATGAGGAAAGAGTACAGTCTCCCATGCTTTTGGTTCATCCTATTAAAAAAAAAAAAAAAACTAATTTCGACATCAAACTGATTGTAAAGTGTTTAAGAATCTCACCCCATATTTGTCGCACTTACAACACAATTTTTTTGTGCGTGTTCCCAGATTGCAGAAACCCCCAATGGCAGCTTCAACGGCAGTGTCAGCCCGAGTCAGAACAGCGGCATTAGCAACGGAGGCGTCAGTGGCAGCGGGATCTCACCTATCGACGTGAACGGTGGGGTGTGGAATACTCAAAACTTGTCCCCGAGGCCGGGCTTCGAGGACGACCTCCCGAGTAGTGGGGGATATATGCGTTTTTCCAGCTAGTGTGCCGCCTCTCCCCGTCCCAGTCCTTCCATGTTCTTGACGCGGCCCTCGCGTCACGTTGGCCGGCCGGTCTAGAAACATATATATATTTTTCCAGATGTCATTAACATCATGTAAGTGCGAATCTCTCATCAAGCTCATCCCGGGAGTGGAAAGAGTCAAGTCATTTGCACAGCATGACTTGACAGTTAACATTTCCAACACTTTCCCTTGTGCGCACGCGCGTGCAGGAATCAGAAGGGGAAACTTGTGATTCACGCATATCAATAATGTAGCCTACTTAGCGAGGACAATAATAGTGTGGTAGAATACGAAACTTTAGGTATCTTTCAAGGGGTTTTTATCAGAGAGCAACTTAATGTAAAAGTTTTGGTGTTATTGGTACTGGTTCTAAGGCATGTGATAAAAGGGGTTGTTTTTGATGTGACATGGCCAGCTGTGCACCCGAGACAGTAAGCCAGTGTCCTGTGGTTTTATCATCACTGCACTCACGTCATCACAAGAAAAGAGTAAGTTCACATCACCATTGAATGTTTGGAAACTTTTTTTTTTTTTTTTAAGCTTCATGTTATTGTTAGGGGAAGTTTTTAATATTATAGATGCAGAGAACTTGTTGAGTATCTTCAGCAGTTAATTATATAGAGGGAAGTAGAGAACTGTGGTAGGAGAATGACACAGAGCCTGTCGTTAGGTAAACAAAATGATAATGTAATTTGTTGAAGTATACGGTTATTAAGCAATAGTAAGGTTTGCACAGAGTTTTATATAACAATTAGAAATCCATTCGGGTGGTAGGAAAATGAGTGTGCTTTTTTATTTAGTAAGTTATATGAATTTAGTAGAGGTCTGACCCTGTTCAAGAGTAATGGTGTTTGAGTACCGTTGAGCATGGGAACTTGAAATATGTTCCCAATAGTTAGTTCAAACCAGCCCTTCATTACAAGTAAACCCTCCTAAGCTGAATAAACTTTTTTGGTTGTAGTAAGAGCGGAATACAAAAGACATCAGTGCAGTGAAGAGGTGAATGAAAAACTTTGTAACAACATGACCAGAGGGATGCTTTTTGAATTGCATAAAATCATCTTAGGGTAGAAAGAATGGAATATAAAAGACGTAAGTGCACTAAGGGGTTTACTGAAAATATTTTAATCTATGAGGATTTATTCTGAGCAAATTATAATCCTTAGTCTGTGGCAAGAAGTGAAAATTAAATCGCTTCCTTTTCTTTCTACTGAATGGGGTTAACCTCTTCATTCAAGTGATGTATTTTCCACGTTTTTCTATCTTGAGACGATTTTAGTCAGCTTAGGAGAAGCTTCTCGAGCTGGAAGTGTTAGTTACTGATTTAATGAACCCCTTGAATACTACAAGGCTCTTCAGAGCTCAGTAGAATCACTTAAAGCATCAAGAATAAAATAATGTCATCAGATTGAAGGGATTAACTGTGTGTGCAGGAGTCATGACTATAAGTGAAAGTCTGGTAAATTTGTGCATATCAAGTTGTTATGACGTACCTCAAAAATATGTGGTTTCAGCTGTTCGTAAGTTTACATTTTCCACTTTTCATCCAAGACTTACATTCAGATGAAGGAGGATTAGTGCTGGGAGGGGCTTTGCTACTACTACGTTGAACATATTCATATATGTTTAGAATGAGTAAAGTAGTGTCCATCTTAATTATATTGAACAAGTATTTCATATTACAGTACCATACCATTCATTTTTGTGCTGTACTATACAGATTTGTTCATGTTTTAACATTTTTGAATTTTAAGAGGAAACGAGTTTTTAAGCCGGTTGTGTTTATGCTGTGTATAACGTAATTGCTGCAGAGTGCTTGTATTCTGTTTTCAGTAAATTGCATATTTAGTCTAAGTATGTGAGGAGTTTTTTGCAGTGTTGGGTATTTATGTGTTGGGGGTGGAACCCAACCTCTGAGACTTTTTAGAGTATGGTGTATTTCACGTGACATTTAAGTGAAACCAGCCTGATAGTCATAGGTACCATTTAACTGTTGTCACTGAGGCCACCTAATAGATCATTAAAATCATATAACTGGCCAATGAAATCTACTACTTGGCCATTGAACTCAGCTAAGTGGCTAGAAAAATTGCCTACCTGGCCATTGAAGTCACCAAACTAGCCAACTTTTAATCCTCACCCATTATACCTCAAAGAAAAAAAAATACCCACATCATTTTATATCTAAAATATTTGCACTGTTATTGATCATAAACATATGGCTATTTTTATCATAAGAAATATTAGTATTTATCACTATTATTAACTACAATAATTATTTTTTAAAAAGTTTTCAAAAAATATTGCTTATGAGGTGTTGGTTCATATAAAAACACAAAAAAGTATAAAAGAATGCATTACATTATTTAAGTTCTCACATTTTTTTTTTCCCATAAGAGTAACATTTCTTTATCTCTCCTTTCTCCTTTAGTGTAACTGAAAGGCCTAATCAGATGCAGAGCAATTGCAGAACAGATTTTAATGCCAAGTCAGCGCAGGAAGTATCGAGACCCCTACGTTTGATGAGAAGCAGGAAGTTTAGGATAAATTACTATCAACAGCCTGAGGAGGGTCATTATGGCAGGCAATCAGTTTTTACCAGGTCATACTGTTCGCCTCAAAATGACAAGTAACAGCTGAATTTACATCCAGGTTCCCAGATATACTGCCTTTAGCTTTGTCTCTGGCCCAGGAATTGAACCTGGGATCTTTCCAGTGGCGAGCTGTATATGGCAATGTAATTAGAACCTAGCAATATTTTGTCAAGTGTCAGCGGTCTGCTGGATTCAAGCAGTTATAAATTTGGGACACTGCAGTTTGAGGTGAAATCTAAGAGAATTGCATCTTCTATCATAATATGTTGTATTTTTTGTATTATGAACAGTAACTTGAATTTCAAAGTAACAGGGTAAAAAGCATTTGGAACTATGTATTTTTGAAGTTATTAATGATAGAACCTGAGTTATTTGACAGGCATATTAAGCCTAACGAGATGTAACCTTATCGTGAAAGCAACGTTCTTCAGTCCTGACTTTGGTATGAATTAGTTATTTCTGCAAAATTTTTGTATAAAAAGTATGGTGAAATTTAATTCTTATCAGAATTAAGTCACTTTCATGGATGACTCAGTGGAATAGAATTCATGTTCATGAGACAGGACATAAAGTGCAATGATATGGCTCTGTATCCTGTGCTTCAGAACGTAAAGCAAAGATGCAGTATTTGAGAGTTCTTCGTCATGTGCTCAAAAATGAAAAGCAAAAGCATGTTTTTTCAAAGTTAAGAGCCTCGGTACTTTTTTCGTTGTCTGTACTTCAAGGAGCCCATGCCTAGTTTGCCGGAATTGATGGCGAACGAGTGAATGGGTGTATTGGTTGTATAATTCAAAATGAATTTGCGAAGGTGTGTGCAAGCCCCCAAATTTTTAGTAATTTATGGAACACATGTAATTGTTAGCTGTGATCAGCCTTCATCCAACATTACAGAGTGCAGTCAGCCAGGAATGTAGCTAGGATTTTTTAAATGGGGTGGCCAAGCACATTTATGGTGACTAAAAAACTCTTCAGAGGAGTCAAGAAGTGTGACGTGGCCACTGGGGTAGATAAGCACATTTCAAGGATGGTCAAGGCCACCCTTCTCGCTACACCACTACAGTCAGCAATGATACAGAAACATCAGACATGCTCTGTCATTGTCACATGTATCAGAAATTACTGTAAGCAACTAGGGACCTGCTCACACCTTTTCGTTCTCAGCAGTTATAATGCTCCCTAAGGTGTGGTATAAATCTGAAAACAGGAGCAGTTGAATCAGGTTTGTCTTGATCAGTCCTGCTTCAAGGCACTGACACGTTGTGATGAATCATAGACATAAGCATGAAGTGTAAAAATTAGGGCTACAATATTGTCTGAAAAAAGTTTACAGGGAAGCTTTAAGGTTAGTGAATTATTAACCTTGATAAACTGTTATAGGTTGTGAGTATGGAAATTATCAGGGTTGTAGTTGAATATGAAGTAGAGTTATTTTATTAGCAAAAAAACATAGCGGCAAAACGAAATTTAAAGATTAATTTTAAGGTTAGTGAGTTATTTGCTTGATAATACTTAAAAAATTGTGTTCATGGAAATTTTCAGGACTGTAGCTGAAAATGAAGAGATATGTTATTATCATGAAAACAGAGTGGTCGATTTGAAAACTTTAGTGATTGTGCTGAATACCTGCAAGCCAGATTCCAATCCCACTTATCACAATTTCTGTCATATTTATCCTGATGTTGAAACATGAAAATCAAGTTTGGAAGTCAGATTTCAGAAAAACTTGTTTTCGAATTTTTTCAGAGGTGATTCGTAATACCTTGGGAAATTAATCGAATCACATACCCATTAAAAGAAATGGTGTGATCTTAATCCAGGAAGGGAAATGGACCATGAGATTTTATTCCTTTCTCATAAGAATGTTGAAAACTACTTTTACACAATAACTAACGCTGCTGCAGTGTTTAAATGAATTATGTTCGAAACCTGACACTTGAATGGAGAGTTATGTACTGTATATTTATATGTGGTTACATCTTTCGTTTCGATGTTTTTCGGGCAACGCGTTTTACATGGTTGCCACTACTGGTTGCATTAGTAAAAGTGGGCATTATACCTCTTTTGGTAACTTTGTGAAGCCTGTCAATAGCAAGAGGACCACTGACTTAGCTAATATTTTGTGAAGGTGGGAAGAGTGGTGGACAGGGTCTTGGTTACTTATTCGTGTCAGTTGTAAGAGGCTGTCTAGCACCTCTTCCTTAGTGATTTAGTGTACGTTTTTGGACTTAATAATCCCATATATGTTATTTATGTCTTTGAAACCTCGATGTACTTTGCAAGAATAACATACAAGGAATAACAACGTACTGTATGGAGAAATATACTTGCAAGGAAAAGGTGTTAGGTAGCCTCCTTAACCGACGAGTATACGACCCATGGAGCACGTGATTGAGGGTGCTGTGTCCTGAGAGAGGGTAAGAAGAGGTAGACCGAGAACGCGATGGCTGAATGAGAATGTGATGTACCGTACACTTGTGATCCATTGTATCTGCTGTCCCTACCCCTACCACTGACGGGAGGCAAGTCGCAACTATTCACATTGAACAAAGGCAGTGTTGCGCGCTCGAAGCTTTCCTAGACTACATCAGGAACAGTTAGCGATGGTACTATTGCATATGCAGGCTTGAAGGGCTTCGAACTAACGGAAACAGGTCTGAAGTGGGTCGTATGTAGGGTGTCACAACGAATAAAGACCTACCGTTATTAGTTCGAAGCTTCGCTAGACAACACGAGAAACAGTTCACGATGACATTCATGTACAGTACTCTAAAAAAAAAAATCGAATTATCATCAGGGGGTCCTTGTTCGATGTGAAATCCTGGCTTGCGACTTCTCTCCAGCCAGGGATAGACGTAAGGAGATAAGCAGAAACTATCACGAGTGTGTATGAGGGGGAAGAAGTTAGGTGGCGTGGTAAGGAAGGAAGAAGGGAAAGGCCGAGAGTGAGGTGGATAGAGAGGATGGGGAGAGTACTTGAGGGATGGTGGTGCAATTCTGGGAGAGGTAATGAGGATGTAAGTGCTGAAGAAGAGAAGATAGGAAGGAGAGGAGGGGAAGGTTGATGAGAGGAAGAGGAGAGGAGGCGAGTAAAGAGGAAGATGGAGTGGCATATAGGATCTAGGTGGGAAAAGAAGCAGCAGGGGAAACAGGCAAGGAGGGGAGATGCAAGTGGGGATGAAGTAGATAGGGAAGGAGGGGAGAGGTAGGTATGGAAAGACAGAATAATGACAAATGGGGAGGTAGGAAAGGGAAGATGAGAGCACTGTGGAGGTAGGTAGGGGATGAGGTAGGGAGGTAGAGATGAACATGTAGAGAGTAAGGAAAGGAGAGGAGGAGAATATAGGTGGGGAGGAAGGTTTAAATATCGGTAGGGAAATACGGAGGAAAACAGGGAGGGAAGGTAGGGATGGGGAGGTAAATAAGTAGCAGGAGGGGAGGTAAGATCAGGTAGAGGGGTGAGTTCGGGAGGTGGGTAGGATGTGAGATGGGAAGGGGAGGGGAGAGGCCACATCCCAGCAGTAACCGTGGCCTACAGGTACTTGAACATGATGTACATATATATATTGAGGTCAAATATGTGATATTTTTATAATAACCCATATAGGAAAGATTTGATAGCTATTATTTTAGCACGAATGGCTCTGACCCAGACTGTTTTTACATAGCACTGTACATAGTCACTATAATAAATGACAATACTCTACACTGATTTTCATATACCTCCTGTTTCTCCACTCACTTGATGTGTTAACCTTCGGCGAATACATTGAATGAGAATCCAAATGATTTCCTGTAACCCAGAAAAACATTTACTGTGCTGGGTGGCTACCGTATAATCAACAAATCGAAGCCTGGTGATCTAGTGTTTCAAGGTGCTCGAACTGAATTTGTCCCATAGGGGTTTAAATCCATGGAATGTTGGGATTTTTCCCTAACATAATGCCACTCATCCTATCCGACTAGTTACGCCTTAAAGTGTATGGACGGGATAGTTTAGGCCCAGGTCGATACTCTGTTGGTGGGGTAATGAAGGACTGATGATAGATAGTTCAGGTCGGTGGCAGATCCAGGGAAGATGTCCAGAGAACCGGACCCACTTTATTTCAGGCTCTGCCATTTTCTTCCTTCGGTGAGTATACAGAATTATTAATTGGAAAAAGCACCAAAATATTTTTTCTGTCTTTGTCAGGTGGATTACATGCTGTACTTTATGACTTTAGAATAAACGTTCATAGCCCATACACTACTCAGAACAAATTAAGGGCCACCTTTGATTTTTGTAAAAAAAAAAAAAAAAAAACGGAATTCGGCCAAGGCCGAACCAGATAGCACAAAATAAACTGTGTTCTTGTGTTCCCACAACATAGAATACATCTTGAAGGAGAAACCGAAACTGTTCGGGTTAGCAATTGTTCATCGTGACTCACCGGTAATGCATCATCAACGAAAGAAAAACTGCTTGTTTTGCATGGCAGTCTGTCTGGCCGGAAGGGTGTCACAAGGGAATGTTGTGAGCCACGTGACAACCGTGTTGCTGCTGAACGGTGTTCACAACTATTGTTCGCCTTTGGAGGGTAGAAACGGGCTAAATAGGTAATGAAGCAACAATGTCCCCAAGACGCAGACTGGGTGAGGCAGATAGAGGTCGAGCTCTAGCTTGGATCCAGGAGAGAATTTCGGTGAGAGGCAGATAGACGACTTGGCGTGACCCACCCAGTAATGTACAGACTGACTTCGCGTATGGTCAAGCCAATAGGCAGGTTGTAGAATGTCACTGCACTGCAAGGCCTAGGTTAACCACAAGAAGACAAAACCAGTTCATTGTCATGTGAGTCTTGCGTGATCGAACTGTCACAGTTAACATTTTAATGGCATCTGCAACCATTAATATCAGCAACCAACCCATTTGCAACCACCTACATGCAGCATACCTTACATCACAAAGACCAACTGTGAGGTTACCTCTTCGGTGCCACAAGGTGATTCGCATTAACTGATACAACACACGAGGTAGGCAAAGCGGCAGTGGTCCCGGATTCACTTCTCAGATAAATCTCACTTCTCAGTGAGCTTCTTTGGCGACAGGGCGCGGATGTGGCGGCACTCTGGTAAACGTTCCACTGAGACCAACATCAGGGAACATGACCGTTATGGAGGGGGCACTTGTATTGATGTAAGGAGGCAGCTTTCATTAATGAACTCCCCTCTACCACGTTGATGGGAACCTGACAGCACAACGTAACCGAGATGAAATCCTTAACCCCATTGGCCTCGCTGCCCTACAAGCAATGGGGCCCAGTGCAGTCCTTCAAATCGGCAGTGCACGTCCTCATCGCTTTGGTATCGTCGCCAACTTTCTGCTACAGCATCAAATCGTTACAGTGCCATGGATAGCAAGCTCTACTGATTTGTCGTCCACTGAACACATATGGGATGTGCTGGGTCAAGCAATCACAAACAACCATCCTTCCCCTGATAACCAACAGCAGCTGGTAAAGTTTCTGAAGCAGAAGTGGACTGCCATCCCTCAAGCAACTCGCAATGACATCTAGTCCATGCGTCATCAGTGTGTAGCATGTACTGAAGCCAGTGGATTTCACACAAGTTACTGGCACATCTAATATGAGAAAGTGGGTCTTTTCTAATGCAACAATTAATCTACTGACTTTAAGACAATGTTTTCACTAAGTTTTAACTTTATGTTTTTTATGTAGTGTTCTCAAAAAACTGAATTAAATCTCCAGTATGATTCAAGTTCATAAAATGCCTCATGTTTTTATTTTCCCAACGATTCTTCTAAGTAGTCCGTAACGTTTTTGTGTAACAATATATTGTATGGGTGAAAAACTGGAAACATTCTGAGCCCCCCTCCCCCCCACCTTTTAAGTTCTGGATCTGCTCTTGGAATACCGGACCTGAGATGGTGCTTCCTGTACAAGAACAGTCTATATCTCACGCTTTAATGTCTCTGAAGAATTTTATATAAAGGGTGAGGCAAAAGTCTCCACACAAACATACATGCATTTTATTTATAACTCCAACTAATTCATAATATTAACAAAGCTTTCAAGTCCGCCGTGGAAGTCACAAAATGTGTTCGATATGATTACCTCCGAGGTAGCTTGTTATCTGAGAAAAAAAAAAAAAAGGAAAAAATCACATTGAGCTATTTCTCAGCAAACAACCAGTGTTTGTATGGAGACTTTGGCCTCACCCTGTACAATGAAGGGTGTACACAATCCTACTTTACAGTTTCTGCAGCTGTTCATATATCAGTATTACCTGAAAAAAGGCGCTGACAGGGAGCCTACAGGTATTGGCCCTGTGCAGCGACGTCCAAAAGTGAACCAAACCTCCTCATATTTTCCTGCGTCTCGCCTCGGCCTGGCGCTGGTGAGGTACTACAAGGGGACACCAGATCCTACACAGAGTATATAACGTACTGTACCTGTAGGATGATCCCACAAAAGCAGTTACTTAGGCTACTTGTGGTCGACGGGTCTGCTCAGCCAGACCGGGGTTAACCAACAACAACCCGAAAAGAACGGAATAAGATGGCTGTAGTCAAATTTAAAAGGCTGCATCGTAGTAGGCTAAGCAGTTTCCAAGCAATAAAGGTATGCGAAAGGAAAGGATGTGTTTTGGGCGTTCGTGGATTTAGAGAAAGCGTATGATAGAACTGACAGGGAGGCTTTTCGGACTATTTTGAGTGTATGAACTAGGTGGTTGGTTGTTAAAAGGAGTGAAAAGGTTTTATGCAGAGCGTATCTAAGAGTGGGAAATACTGTGAGTGATTGGTTTCTTGTGAGAGTGGGGCTGCGGCAGGGATGTGTGATGTTGTTTAATATTTATGAGGATGGTGTTGCTAGGGAGGTGAATGCGAGAGTGTTAGGTAGAGGTTTGAGTCTGGTGAAGGCTGATGGTAGAGTGTGGAAGCTGAGTCAGCTGCTGTTTGCAGATGATACTGAACTGGTGGCTGTTTCGGAGGAGAGATTGAGACAGCTGGTAGAGGAGTTTGGAAGGGTGTGTGAATGGAGGAAATCGAGAGTAAATGAGAATAAGAGTAATATATTGAGGTGCACGAGGTTGGTAGATG
>JAGKTI010022300.1:0-15320 GCA_018397915.1 Birgus latro | reverse complement strand
GTTAGAGGGTTGGGAATGGTCACCCTTCTTTGGGACTGGCTGAATGAGAGCAAACTTCCAGCAAGAAGGAAAGGTACAAGTTGAGAGACAAAGGCGAAAGAGTTTACCTAGGCAGGGTGTAAGCACAGAAGCACAGTTTTTGAGGACAACAGGAGGGACTCCATCAGGACCGTATGCAGAATCAAAGAAAGTGGCAAATTTGCTTTATGGGCAGGAATGGATAGTCAATAAGCAAGTTTTCTGAAATTTCCAGCTGATTTAACAAGCGATCATTAAAAAGTAGCCAGTAACAAGGAATTAGTGTCGACGGCTGCGACATTGGGCAGTAAAGTAGACAGATGGAATAGCAAACAGGATTTTGTTTGGTAAACTGAGTTTGTTTAATTGGGGATTAAGTATCCTTTTCTGATTTTTAATTGTATTTTCTGACTGTTTCTTGTTAACATCGTTCCCCTGATGATTTTCCATACTTGTAGAAAAAAAAATCGATGATAATGGAGCCAAAATTTTCTAATGAACATTACATATGGTTAGGTTAGGCTAACCTGCATTAATTAAATGAGGTAAGGTTAGATCAGGATTTTCCGTGGTATTAAAATGCCCGTAGTACAAAAAAAAAAAAATCCATTACCTCTTTTTTTCTGAAACAGCCACATATTGTGCTGATGCCCTAACATAGAAAAAATAAAGTTCATAGTCCTACTGTGCACGGGTTTCACAGGCGAGTTAGGTTCAATATGTTTTTCTATTACAACATAAATTAAGAAAAACAAAATAAAATAATATATGGACAATCTGCAGTTCCCATTAACAAATGAAAAGTTTACAACAGGGATTTTTCATACTTGTAAATTCATTTTCGAAACCCAGATCCTGTGGAAATATCCTTTATGTTATTAAAGATTGCGCAATTCATTCACGACACTCAAATATGGAAGATCACTGGATAAATGAATCATAAGGTTTACCGGCATTCTCTTGTAAGTGACCATAACAACAGTCCTCCATACAAGAAAATCAAAGCTGTCAAAGAATTTTTGCATGTGATTAAATCCATGGCGCCTGTGGAAACATCTATGTATTAATATTCAAGCCACGTACCTCCTATGAACCATAACATAGAAGATTAGTTAACAGTTTACCTATTGTTCATGTGTGTGTGTGTGTGTGGATATTTGCCCCAACAGGTGGGGACACGGGCAAACAAAGAGCCCGTCAGAGGGCGTGCAAACGCGCTGGCGGAAAAACGTAGAAAAGCGGGGCTCCAGCAGACAGATTTTTGGACGAGGATTGGCGGGAAAAGCAGGGGAGAAAGCGAGGGCTGGCGGAAGATGGTGTGGCCGGCTGCACAGGTCGAAAATCAAGGAGGGCAGGGCAAGACGGGCAGCAGGATGGACGACGTGGCGCCGATCGAGGAGGCGCCGACAGCTGCAGATCGATGAACCCGCCCCGATGCTGCCCTCAACCCCCTTGCCCTAGATGGTGTAGGGCTAAGGACTCGCCCAGCTCCCCAACAGCAGACGGAAAGCCAAGAGGGATGGCCCAGTCATGGTCGACGGCGAGGGAAAAGCCCCGATCCGGGTGGAGGGAGAATAGTCGGCCTCGACCTCCAGGTCGGCTGGATCAAGGCCACATCCTCAGGGTGGATAGACCAGACCAAACCCCCTCGGCTGGTGGAGAGCTGCCGGAGAACTGGTCTCGCTGCGAGCTAGGTGGATGTCCTCACACGACGAGAGATAGGCTGCGAGTGATCGTTCATGAGTTGATGATGATGATGATAAGATTTGCTACACGGATGTGGCACGGGCTCAGGGTGGAGGGCCCGTAGTGGGTGAACTGCAGATGGAAAGCAAATGAACTAGCTTCAGCTAGCGTTGACCATGATGTTTTAGTATAGCGCGGACGACGTAGTCTAAAATGGCCACGTCGTCGGCATGGCTCTCGCCCGTCACAAGCGTTGCAGTCGTGAAACTGCTGACAGCAGCGTACATGGAGGCGGTAGAGGGAGTCCGTCACGTCAGAGAAGTTGGCCTGATGGTATCGATCTTGCTGTTCAAAGATCTGATCCACTGAGAGAGACTCGAGATGGGCGCGAGTTTCCTTTCTTAGTGGAGGGAGTCGGGCCAAGACTTCCTGACGGCGATCAGCAGTGGTGGAGGCAGGCGGTGTAGGTGGAGGCAGGCGGTGTAGGTGGAGGAGCTGTGGTGGTGGAGGCAGGCGGTGGAGATGGTGGAGGAGACGTGGGATGGTCTGTCTCCATCTCAACCGGTGGTGGAGGCCCGCCTTTCTTCCCCTTCCTCTTTTTCTTCTTTCTCCTCGGCTCGCCATCAACAGCAGGTGGAGGAGGCGAGGGTGGGAGGTCCACTTCTTCCCTGTCAGTGGAGGGGACGGGAGAAGGAGCCCTTTTCTCTACTGCTGACGGCGAGCAGAGGGAATCAACTGTAGGAGCTGGCTGTGCTGGCTCGGTGGGCGGTGCAGCAACGGTAGTGGCGGTGGCAGCAGATGCTCGATTTAGGGGAGCATCAAGCTGCAGCCTGATCCACGGTGTTGGGCGGGGTTTAGGAAGCTGCAGCTTGGGGGCGCGACGCTCCTGACGAGGGGCAGTATACGTATCTCGGGCAAAGCACTGCGGGATGACAATGCGCGGAAGCCCGTTCTTCTCAAAAATCTGTGGCAGAAGAACAAGCATCGCCGCCTTGTCACCACCGCAAAATGCTCGAGCCGTCGTGATACACATGGTGACTATCGCATCAATCTCCCCAGAGCATCGAGGGTCCCTAGGCTGACGATCCCAAGCCGAGGGGCGCCGCCGTGCAGGAGCAGAGCCCTGCACAGCTGCACCTCGAGGCACGGTAACGTTAATAGCCTCGGGACCTTTCGGTGTCTGTAGGAGATTGAACGCGACAGCCTCTCCCTCACGCAACGGGCGTTTCCGGCCCCGTGAATTGGTAACCTCGATCTGCAGACGGTGCACAAATACATCGGCACCGGTGTCCCGGCGCTGAATGAATTCGTACCCCATCCTCACGTTGTACCATTTCACGGTCATTTTTTTTTTCCCTTGGGGCTTAATGGCCATCGTCCTCTTGGGGGACATTAGGCCAACCAAGATGTATGTGCAAAGGTGTTCAGGGCAGCCTCACGCCACTATTGTCTGGGCTTTCACCGCAGTCGTGGCGGGAGCATATGGTAGAATGCTCTAAGATCAGCTAGACGTGCCTTCTCCCCACGAATGATCAGGAATGGTCTGATCGCCTCACCCATGTCGGCAGCCCGGAGGAGGTCGTAGAGGGTGGTGTAGGTCGTGGCTCCGAGCTGGTACGACCGGGTGTGGGCATCGAGGGTCAGGAGGTGGCGGTAGGAGGCTACGTCTAGCCGATCCTTAAGGTTGATTATTGGAGGGCGAGATGGAGGGCCCTCTGCTGCTGGAGGAGGGGAGGACTCACTAATCTCCTCCTCGGCCGAGGAGCTGGCCGACGCTTCCTCGGCCATGGAGGCAGTATCTGAAGAATCCTGCCCCTCCTCCGTCATCGCTGGCTGTTCGTGGATTTCTGCCGTGGTCTCAGTCGTAGTCCTTGAGATTGCCGGGTCATCAACAGGAGTGGCAGTTTCCCTGTTGAGGGGAGCCTCAAGTCGCAGCCTCTTCCTCGGGGTCTGACGAGGGGCAGCAGATCGTCGCTGCCGGGCCCTACGCTCCCGTCGGCGGGGAATCGAGTGTATATCGCGGGCGAAGCACTCGGGGATGACAAGGGAAGGCAGCCCGTTCTCCTCAAAAATCCTAGGGAGGAGAACGCGCAAAGCCCCCTTATCACCCCCACAAAAAGCCTTCGCCGTCGCGACACACATCTCCACGAGTAGATTTAGTTGTTTGGGATTCCCAGGATCCCTAGCCTGATGTCCCTGGGCCGTGAGACGTCGCCGTGCATAAGCAGAGCCCTGCACAGCCACACCTCCCGGTCCAGCAACATCCTGGGCCTCAGGACCCTTTGGGGTCCCAAACAAACTAAATTCCACCCGCTCTCCATCACCTAGGGAGCGTTGGAGGTGGCGTGGATTTGGCTTAACGATCGCCGAGCGGTGCACAAAAACATCAACACCAGTATCCTGGCGTTTGATGAACCCGTTCGTTCGTTCGTTGTTGATTTGCATCCGCTAGAGCGGGGCACGGGCCTTATGCATATAGCTGGCCCGTCAGTGGTTGTAAGTTTTTTTTTATTTTATTTTTTTTTTAAATCTACTGACTTGTCAGTGTTGTTTAATTCTTGGTTTATACATTTCCATTGAGTCTTGTTGGTCGGTGGTTCATCAGTTGTCAGTTGACATCCGCGCACACGCGGAAGATGTGATTCTCGTGTGTTACCGTGGTGGATCTTTTTCCCTTAAGTTGTAAGTTAGCTTCAGTGGATTGTCCTGAAGGCAGTAGACTAAACGTGCAGCTTCCTGATCTGTTGGGTTGTCATTATAATTGGCCCATATAGTCCCAGTGCGAAGATTTTTTGTGTTGAGACATTGTAACAGTTAGTGTGCCAGAGGTCTGGTAGTTTCTGTTGAACAGTGTGCACACTCCTCTGTCTCTAACTGCTCCATGGCCATCTTCTTTGTCTCGTAGCCTAATCTTATTCGGTGGAGTCGCACTTGGTCACCTCTGCTAGCGCCATGGGGAAGTGGGAATGGTTCATGTCTGGTTGCCAGTTTGTACCATGTTGCCTGGCTGGACTGCCTCTCGAGGTTGTTGTGCCTGGTTGCAGCCAGGGATTTAGCTCTGTTTCGAGCTGATGTCTTCAACTGTGCAAGGCTGGGTGCGACACTTAGTTCAATTGTCAGCCTCCCAGTAGCCTCCTTTGCAGCATCGTCTGCCATCTCGTTTCCTTGTATACCTGTGTGACTGGGTATCCAGGTCAGCCTTACACTTTTTTGTTGGGCGGTGAGCCTTTGCAATAGGCCCAGTATGGATGTTACCAGCCCAATATTGTCAGTTGGGGTGGCGTTTTTCAATGTCTGTAGGGCTGACATGGAGTCGGATATTATGGAGATGGTGTTTTCTTCTCTGGTGGTGGCATGGGTTAAGGCTTGTTGGATGGCGACCAGTTCTGTTTGCAGGGTTGAACAGTGGTCTGATGTGCGCCAACTATGTCGTTTATTATTGAAGATGAAGGCTGCTGCCGTTCTGTTGTCAGAGTCTACTGAGCCATCAGTGTAGTACATGGCACACCCTTCTCGAAGTTCAAGGGCTAGAGTCTGCTTTGCGTGAAGGCTCAGTCTCGTGGCAGAGCATCTGTCCTTTGGGTTAGGCGGTGGCCTGATAGTTATAACACTGGTTTTTTTCTCCCAGGGGGGAGGTCTGGCATAGTCAGGATCCGGGGAGTCTGGTCCATGAGTGATTAGGGTATCTGTGTTCAGAAGTTGGCGTGCTGCGTCAGAAGTCCTCTAGATCCAGGTATTGCTCCTGAAGAGGGTGCGATCCTTCTGCAGGGCCTTGACCATCTCGCTGCGAAAGTGGTTTTCATTTACCCTTTTCAAGGTTCTGGCCACGGTACAGGCCGCCATGGTTTTTATTCTGTGGTCCAGTGGGATGAGGCCTGTTTCTCTTTCTAGTATGGTGGCCTTGGTCCATCTGGGAGCGCCTGTTATGGTCCTCATAGCTTGGTTCTGAATGGGGTTTAGTTTGGCCTTTTGTTTTTCAGATATTGTTTCTAGGACCGGGGATCCATAGTCAACTATTGAGCGTATCGTCTGGATATAAAACAGACGCAGCACTTCGCTTGTTGCTCCCACAGTGGGCGATGTCATGGCCCTCATGACAGTGAGTCTACTCTTGGTTTTCTCCCTGACATAGTCGACATGGTGGTTAAAGCGTAAGTGTTTATCCACCCATACTCCTAGATAGAGGTAGCTGTCGATCCAGTCTAGGGAGGTGTTTTGTATTCTCAGTTGGTGGTTGTCGGGGGTTTTGGCCTTGACTCTCATTGCCTTGGATTTTTCTTGGGAGATCTTGAGTCCCAGAGTTTTGCATTTCTCTGAGATCAGATTGAGGCTTCTCTGTGCTCTTCCTATGTGTCTTCGGTGGTCGACACCAGTTATAACCAAGGCAAGATCATCAGCGTACCCCGCACTCACGTTAAACCAAATCACCCTCCCCTTGATCTTCTGGGCTGCAGGAACCTGTGGCTGACTTGTAGCCCCCCTCAACGGGTCGCAGGCATTGTCAGCACTGACATCTGCCATGGTCGGCTGCTGGCTCCTCTCTCCTCCTCTCACGGTCATGACACGCCCATCTTTAAATGCCAGGGAAGGAGTGTTACCAATGCTGCTAGACCGACTCAGCTAGAATGTTGAATAGCAAAAATCTCTAGCATATCGCAAAAACATTATATAAAGTACGGAATACCGATAAATATGAATTTTTTTTTTAAGAATATAGAAAGATATCTTGCACCTAAAGTTTAATATAATTGCTAAATGAAAGTAAAGCAAAAACATTAGATTGACGCTATATACAGTACTCTCAAGAAAATAGCCATAAAAGGAACTGCAATGACGGAAGAAGATTGCTAGAGCTTCATAGTAATATAGAAAAAGCTACATCTCTTGCATCTGGACGCTAAAATTGACCCTAAACAGAATATCACATTGAGTAGAAAAATCGTTAACTTTGGTAATACGTATCTCGGGTACCAAAACTCAAAATGGTCTTAGTAAATTCTGCATAAAACAGATTTTTGACGATTATCGTTATTTCTGTTAGACCTAGTAACCAAGAAATAATCTTATCTTGTAGAATAAACTGTTTACGTATACTGTAAAGCATTATTTTGATTTTTTATGGTGACTGTTCTACTTTTATTCGCCCTTGATCAGGTTTGAATTATTACTGGAACGGGAACGTCGATGAGGGCGATATTTTGTTGCAGGTGATTGGGCTTTATTTGTTTCTTGTTCTTCCGTCGTCATATTTTACGTGAAATAGGCATTATATGGCTTGTGATTAAGGACTCGAGATCAGTTGGAACACACAAAATGAGGTTTTTAAAGAGTAATTTTTAAGTGAAAACATGTTAAATTCCTTTCGCTGGTAATGGCGTCACTTTGTCCCAGTCTGATGTATTATATTTTACTAGTTGTTCACTCTCATCTTAAATGTCAGGACCAACTTGCCAAGCCCCGGGCTCCTACGCTTCTCTGTGGGGCGACATAGTATTGGATGATGGATGGATGGATTATTTTTTAAATTCGTGATATCCCAGACGACATTGCCCACTCTTGTGAGTGATATCAGGTTGTGAGGAAATTAAGGGCGGTTTAACATACAGTATATATGGCTTTTCGAGATTTTAGAATTGTTTAGATGTAACATGAAAAAAAATGTTTTTGGATTGAGGTGTTAGAGGTAAGGTAGACGTGTAAATCAAGATACAGTACTGCACATAAAATATTAGAAAACCATAACACAGGATTATAGACATGAATTTATATGGTTTGTTATTTTTGGAAATTTGACCTTCAGATCGTTTTGAAGGCACTAGTTTCATAGTTTTTGACCTGCCAGCTCCATTAATTAGGGTTTGGGGGGGCGATTTTCAAAGTAAAAATCGATCAGAACGGTATAATCATGGGAAAAATATATTTTAAGCTGAAATAAAGTCAGATATTGCACAATTTTAAAAATATAAAATTATACCATAGATGTCTAACTTAACATTATGCAAGTAAATGAATTGCATGCAATTTGTATACCTAACTTTTTTGTTTACCTTTCAGGAGGCATGGGACTACCCTATTATACAGTTTTCCTCACTTTGAAAATATATGTATTTTTTAAAGTATTCAGGGTTCTGTGGTAGTGATATCAATTTTGTTTTTAATCCTTTAATTTTTTTTTTTTCGTGGTTCTCTTCAAGGAGACGTGGGACCGTCTTATTTTGTAGTTTTCTCCAGCTTATTCTCTACAGTATCAAAGTCCTTGTCGTTTCATTTTTTGTTTCGTTATTGAAGGCTCCAACATGCATGCAGACGTTGGCCTTGGTCACCTAATGGCAGCTCTCTGTGCTTCCCTGGCAGCTTCCCTATTCAGCCCCTTATCCTGAGGTCATACTCAGTGACCTCATCCCAGGTCTTTTTTTTGTCTGCCTCTTGCAACCCTACCCCTAACATTAACACTTCCCACTTTCTGCACCCACTTACCTTCCCCATCCTCTCCACATCCTCAAACCATCTCAATCTACCCATGAATCTACCTCTATCACAACACCAGTACACTCCAGTCCCACCCAATCTCTCAACTCTTCCATCGTGAATCAAGCCCCCCAGTCCTCGCACTCAGGGATGCACTGAACATCCACCTTATCATTATCATTTCTGTATGTTTGAGCCTGCAAATATTCTCTTCCTTTACTGCCAAGTCTCACTACCATACAGCATCACATTTCTAACGTGCTGCATACAAAGATCCCAGAGCACAGCAGGAGAGCCCTCTCAGTGTTAGGAGAGACAACAGATTCCTAAACTTCTTCCAACCACTCCCCACTCTAGCCTCAGAACTTGCTCCAGCACATAACATGTCTCCCAAATAACAAAACTGTTCCTTGCTCTCAAGAGACTCACCACCAAGTTTAATCATTTCATGCCTGACAATCTCCACACGTTTGCCCTGACGTAACGCACACATGAAATCAGCATTACTGTATCTTGCAGTCTATCTCTATTACCACTACATCTCTTATGCACCCACTTATCACAAACACTTCACAAGATGGAATTACTTCCCACACCCTTGTGGCAAATCCCACATGGCCACTCTCCCTCTTTTTTGATGGTTTTTATTTTATTTTATTTTTTAGAGTGATTTCAAGTTTCGATGCTGCTGATGATTTTTTACGAGTACAGTAAAACCTCGATATAACGGACTTCAGTAGACCGGAATTTGCTTTTATCGGACTCGAGGAGCTACCGGACTAAACTCCTATATATCGGAAAAAGTCCGATAAAGCCAGAAAGCAGTCCGGACTGCCTGACCACTTCAGCTATGTTCACCACAATAAGACAAGTAAAAGACATGTTTTTCAGTGCACAGTATGGTATTATTATACCATTTGATTAATGTAGTGAAGGTATAACACAGTACAATACTGCAGTGGTGGTGAAAACCACTGATGCAATCCGGACTAATGTCTGATATATTGGAAAAAGTCCGGATTAGCAGGAGTAAGTCCGGATGTTGCTTTTATCGGAATTTCGCATTTTTCGGACTGGCTTGGGCCCCAATTAGTCCGTTATAGTGAGGTCTTACTGTAGTGAGTAGCATTTTATTGGTCTTTGTTTACAGTTGCACCAAAGACAGACAGCCGGCATCCTAAAGCACCATTTTAGTACAGTACTGATTTATCCTCATCATTGTTGGTTTATCTAAACCTAACCCAAATTATCTTAACCTATCCTCATTTATTCAACCTTACCCATATCTAACCTAATTTGTCCTAACATAACCTAACCTTTCATAACAAACCTAATTTAACCTAACCTAACCTTTCATAACTAACCTAATTTATCCTAACCTGAGCATGTTTAATCTACTTTATCCTAATATGGAAAACAATTTCAGCGGGAAACAAACATCACTCTGAGAGAGAGAGATGAGGATGTACAGTCAATCTAGTGCTGCTCTTGAACGACTGCCCATTCCTCTCTTCTTTCCTTCATTTCCCTTATTCTTCTCTCTCTCTTCTGCCTGCAGGTGACTCTACAGTCCCTCTTTTGTCTTTTGTTCCTTCATTCTTTTCTCTTCCTTCTGCCTGTGGGTGACTCTACACTGAGTGACAAGCCAAGTGGTTTCCTGTACATCAGGAAACCATTTACTGCGCTGGATGGTAACCATATAACTAAATCATGGCGCCTGTGGTTTAGTGGGTAATTAAGGCGCTCCAGTCAGATTGAGCCGGTTGTGGTTTATATCCAACGGGTGGTTGGGGTTTATTGCTCATGTAATGTCACTCAGGGATGAGTGAGGCTGGTCACTATCATCTTAAATATCAGGACCAACTTGCCTAGCCCCGGGTTCCTATGCTCCTCATGGGGCGACACAGAATTAGATTATGATTTTTTTTTTTTCAATGCTTTCTTAGTGTTTAGGATTACATTGCATATTGCAGTGTGTGTTTTGATGTCTAAAATCAGCCGAAAGACTGCAGAACACTGCCAAAATCAGGAGGGGTACTGTACAAATAGGTTGGGTGTGGATGTAGGTAGAGTATGGGTACGATAGAAAATAGTGCTTCATAGCCATTCATTGCCCATATCTGGTCATGCCTATGGCTCTGTTATTACGGATAATTGAGGGATCACTGTATTTTTAAGTATTTATTTTTCTGTTACTGCACTGAGATAAAACTATCACCTATTTATCTCTTTCCATTCAGCAGCATGTCAGATTAAATACCTTTCCTCTAAATTTAAACTTATGGGTACTTATTTATTTATTTATTTATTTTTTAGTATCTAAACTGAGCAAATGTTTGTCCTTTATTGGATTTTTCTTGGGACCCTAGCTCACCCTATTCATAGGTGTAAAAATGAGTCAGAGAGGTTGGGATAATGATGTTCAGCCCTCATGCACTACAGTTTACACTGTGTATTTTGAAGAGATGTAGATGTAAACATTAATATAGATACAGGAAAACAAATTTCCATTCTTGATTCAGGTATCACAATAAACAGGCTTGTAGCAACTTGAGCCAAGGCCTGACTATGACTGATTAAATAAAAAAAAAAATAATATCTCTAGTGTTGGGACAACTACATCATGCTCTTTATCTCCAGTGAGCTTAAACTTTTTGAATTGAAGCCTTTGTTCAGTTTAGGAGAGAGGTATCAGACTGGAACAGTTAGACAGAGCATTAATAAACCCCTTCACTGCTACAGATCCTTCTCAGGGTTAATAAATTGAACATTAAGATGTTGCTTTTGTTGTGGACCCAGGCTCATCTGAATGTGAACTTAGTGGACTGCAGGATGAAGTTGCCATTTTTGTCCAGTTTGCAGTCCTCCTTTGGAGGGATAGAGAAGTAGTTGAATATCTCTATGAAGAAGTAGTGGAGCAGAGTTATTATAATAGTAGGAGTTATTATGCAGCCATTCCTCACCAGCATCTTAAAACAGACATAAATTGTGTACAAGGGAAGGTTAAGGTGGAATATGCAAAGTGGTTTGGAAGAAATGCTACAAAGCCTCAAGGGCCCACAGGAATACACCATTGGTTTTCAAAACACTAATTATTATTATTATTATTATTATTATTTTAGGTGGTGGGACATGGAGAGAGGGCAGGTTGATGGAAAAATGGAGGCAGTTTGTTCATGGCCACTGCCTTGATGAAAGTCTGTCTGACTGTATGGTAGCTGGATAGTTCATTTACTATATATGGTATATTTATTTTACTAATAATGGCATTATTATAGGTATTGCCATTATTTATTATTATTAATTCCTCTCCTCCATCCTTCTTTTCTTCCATCCTCTTCTGTCTTCTTTCCTTCATTCTTTCCTTGTCCTTCTGCATGCTTTGACTGTATACTCCCTCTTCTGTTTTTCTTTCCTTCATTCTTTCCTCTTCCTTCTGCCTGTGAGTGACTGTACACTGAATGACAAGCCAAATGGTTTCCTGTACACAAAGAAACCATTTACTACACTGGTTGGGAACCATATAATCAGATTTTGGCATCTGGTGGTTTAGTGGGCAATTACAGCACTCCAGTGGGATTGAGGCTGTGTAGGTTTATATCCAAGGGGTGGTTGGGGTTTATTGCTCATGTAACGCTACCCAGAGATGAGTGAGGCTGGTCACTCTTAAATGTCAGGACCAACTTGCCTAGCCCCCGGTTCCTGTGCTCCTCATGGGGTGACACAGGATTGGATGATGGATGGATATTTGTATAAATTAATTGTAATTTTTCACTCAGCCATTATGATTATTTAGCTGTTATTTTGTTGTGATGCAACCTTATCTAGATATGAATTAAATGGGCCACGGGCTGAAGTTTTCCTCCTGCAGCACACCATTCTCTGTTAGGGGAATAGGGAGGAGTTGAAGGTTCATAAAGCTAGGCAGTAGAGCTGCCAAGTTTTGTCGTTGCCAGCATGTGAGGGTATACTTCAGCACTGATTTCGGAAACTAAAAAGATTTATGACATAACTCCTCCATAGCAAAAGGGTTATCTTATGTTCAGACCTGAGCACTAAGACATATTATTGGATTTCAGGGAGTGTCCTACCATCGCTGCTACTACTACAAGTGCCTATCACCAACACTGTCACCACCACCATTGCCACCACCGCCTCCACCCTCACCACCCCCCACCACCAATGCTTCTGCTGCTTTTTGTGGGCATATGTGAGTAACAAGATATTTTTTCATTAATGGTTTTGCCAGTGGTATCCACCCCATGTGGGATTAAGGCTTTTGGTTATATGTATACTCTTTTTGCTTTAGCCTGACCTATGATTACTATTTTGCCCTCGGGAATGCTTGGGATTAAGGAATTTTGCCACAGGTTGATACTGATTGAGAAATATTAACATAGGATTATAAGGCTGTGATTTGCACCGCATTCAGTTAAAGTTGTTGAGGCCGTTGGATATGAACCCACTAGACTGCTGGCTGAAATATCCATTCTCCTGCAGTCCAAAATTCTCCTCATGGGATATGTGAAAAGAGATAGTTGAAGGGCATTCCTATACTTTGCCCTTTTGTATCATTGCCACCACATGAAGGCATCCTTCCTATTAATTGTTCATTATGAACAGAAATAAATGTTAGGCTTCTGAGTTTCATTTCCCCTTTTTTTAAAATATAGGTACAACACCAGGTATCTGGCACCCTTCATTCCAGTGCCGTGTTGGATGAACCGTTTTGCCAGGCTAACCGAGGCTGCCTATGTCGTTTTGTTTTGTTTCGTTTTTGGAGGCTCCAACATGCTTGCATGTGTCGGCCTTGGTCACCTAATGGCAGCTCTCCATGCTGCTCGATCTATGGCAGCCTCCCTGTTCAGTCCCTTAACCCTTAAGTCACACTTAATGACCTCGTCCCATGTCTTTCTTGGTCTACCCCTCCCAACCCCTCCCCCAATATTAACACTGCACACCCTCTGTACCCAATTATCATCCCCCATCCTCTCCACATGTCCAAACCACCTCAGCCTACCTCTCCTCATCACACCACCAATACACTCCAGTCCCATCCTACCTCTCAACTCTTCCATCGTAAACCCAGCCCCCCCCAGGCCTTGCACGCAGGGACGCACTGCACATCCACCTAATCATTGTCATTTCTGTATGTTTAAGCCTGTGAATATCCTCTTCCTTTACTGCCCAGGTCTCACTACCATACAGCATCACACTCCTAACACATACTGCATACAAAGACCCCTTAGCACGTAAGGAGAGTCCCCTCAATGTCAGGAGAGGCAACAACTCCCTGAACTTCTTCCAACCACTTCTCATCCTAGCAACTGAGCTAACTCCAGCCCCACCTCCGGAACATAACATGTCTCCCAAATAACAAAACTCCTCCACACACTCAAGAGACTCACCAGCAAGTTCAACCCTCTCACGCCTAACAATCTCCACCTGCTCTCCCCGACACGCCGCACACATGAAATCAGCATTATCGCACAGTCTACCTCTAATACCATTGCATCTCTTGTGCACCCATTTATCACAGACACTACACAAGTTGGAATTACTTCCCACACCCTTGTGGCAAACTGCACATGGCCTCTCCCTCTCCTCTGATTGTACCGCCACCAACCTTGGATATCATCACTTTTGTTTTATCTGCATTTACCCTTAAGCCCTTGTGCCCCATACCATCTCTTCACTTCTTAAATTTTTTCTCCGCCTCCTTTTCATTCTCTGCAATCAACACCAAATCATCAGCATACAACATCTCCCATGGGAGTCCATCTCTGAAATCATGTGAGAGGGCTTCAGGCACCATGATAAACAACAAGGGACTCAAAACTGACCCCTGATGCACACCAACATTCACGGGAAACTCATCACTCAAAACTCCATTCACTCTTGCCTGGGTGCGAGCACCCACGTACATGGCCATAACCACCCTAACCAGCCACTCTTCCAGCCCTAGATTTCTCATTGCCCACTTCACCATCTCTCTAGGGACTCTGTCAAAGGCCTTTTCCAAATCAACATATCAAAAGCCTTTTCCAAATCAACAAAAACAAAATACAATTCCCTTTTCTTTCCAATATATTTCTCCTGAAGCTGTCGAACAATGAATATGGCATCAGTGGTCCCCCTGCCTGGCATAAACCCAAACTGCATCTCATCGATATTCACTCTTTCTCTAATCATACCTTCTATAACTCTCTCCATTACTTTCATTTTCTGATCTAAGAGCTTTATACTTCTGTAATTTATGTCACATATATTTAATAATTCAACTAGGACCATTGGAGATCATGTATAATAATTCAACAAGGTACACCTCAGACCCACTACCCTTCAGAATAATCACAGGCATGTTCTTATTTATTTATTTATTTTTTTTTTTGGAAGAACTGAGCCTGGTTTGTCATCAAGCTTCACGAGTCCATTTCATCTGATGCTGTCGAAACCATTCAGTATCATGTTCAGTACTCTTACCATCTTTCATAGTTTTTTGTATGTTCATTTGCTTTTTTGAATCCCTATACTTTCTGATGTCATAAGCAGTTGAGGAACCAGTACCATATGTGTTCACAACTTCTACATGGGAATGCCATGGTCTAGTTTTTTCAACAGTTGTCTTATCATGCTATATTGTTTTTAGGACAAGAAAATGTCTTACTGCGTTGAATTTCTCCAAATACCTCTCCAGGTAGCTAAACAATATGGCCACCTGGTAAACTAGTCTGGCAGGTGCAGGAATTTCAAGTGCCTTCTCATGACATTGTCCAGATTAAAAGCTGGACCATCTGATGCTGGAAAATTGGTGTTGTACCCATATTAACCCCTAAACCGCGGGTCGTCACGAAAGTGCAATGGGTCATACCGCGGGAGGTCACTTGTATGACTCTGTGTTATTTCTGATTCGCCCGGGCTTTCAGGTGGTGACTTGTATCATCTGTCAGCACTGCCAGTGTTCAACAATAGTCAGAGCTGCTAATGTCATCAGTACTCCCATCCATTTTCCCCCATTCTAGACTCCCCTCCCTACTTCCCCTCCATTACCCTCTTGTGTCGTCTGCTCAGCCGCTCTGTGCTAAGTAAATCTTCCCCGGATTTTTCCACTGTTTTCATCCATTGAAATGAGCCCTATGCCCTATTCT
>JAGKTI010022299.1:0-11672 GCA_018397915.1 Birgus latro | reverse complement strand
ATTATCGTAGAAGTAGCAGTGAAAATAATTATAACGGTGATACTACTACTACTACTAGTAGTAGTAGTAGTAGCTGTAGCAGTAGTAATAATGATACTACCACTACTTCTACTACTACTGCTACTACTACTTTTTTTTTAATCACCTCCATCCATTGGGGAATTATACTGTGAAGACCAAAACCAGCCTTCCTAATACAGGTCACCATTTGGAGTTGTAATGTGAAGACTAACACTAACCCTCATATTACAATCCGTTGGCCTCAAGCACGCCAACGGCTGTGGTTACCAACCAACTACTAATATTTCTATTACTTAATTTTATATTCATTAACATTACATTGTTAATAATGACCTTAATCTTTTGGAGTAGCTGGTCTGTGCAACTCTCGACCAAAGCAGCTTCGTAATCCATACCTGCCAGAGAGACAGGCCTGAGGGCTGATGATCTCGTGCCCCTGAGACATAGGAGTGCAGACCTCACGAGGGAGAATGAGAGTCAACATTTCATCCAGGCCATAATAGAGCTCTGCGGTTGACGCTGCTTCTCAGAAACTACCTCTGCCAGTCTCGAATAGAATCTCTCCACTTATGGACCCATCCCTCCATCCCTCCTTATGTTGTGAACACAAGGCCAGTGAATCGACCGTGGTCCACATGTTGGATCCTTTCATGATAGTTTCTGTTTTATTTTTTTTTTTTTTTGTTCATTTTTTTTGTGTGCCGGTTCGAATGACAGTTCACGACGACATGCTGCCACAGGATCAAATATCCTAATGTCGAAGAAAGCCCTCTGCCCACGTGTCCAGAAACCTCGAGCACTCATGTTCACTCTTGCATCATTTGATGTGTTTGCTGTTCTGTGGGCGAAGTGCTCTCCGTCTAGCGGTAGCAGAGCTGGTTCAGTCGAGACATCATGGTATATATCATGCAGCATTTTGGCAGTGAGGTCACGTACTTCATCGTGCCGGATGCAAACAAAGCATCCCTTCTTGCAAACTATTGCACGGTTTGCATTAAAGGCAGTGCCACAAGCACACTGTTGAGGTAGGTTATCTACTGGCCACTCATATCTCAAGGCTATGGCGTCAATAACTTCTTTTTTGCTGAAGTGGAAGCCTTTTGCCTTGAGAGGCAGGGTTGTCAGCCAGTTCGATGCCCCACCCCCCTGTGCAATTTCAACTCTTCTGCATTGGTCTGGTGTTAGATGTTTGATTATGTATTGCAGCTAGTCCTTTTGCCCTGCTTCTCACTCCTTGCATATCTGTGTCTTTATATCTTTCTACCCTTGGTGGTCAATTTCACTCGTCTCAACCTGGGCACATATCTTCTGTGACAAGGATTCTGTGAGCCCAAGTGAATTTCTATGTTCATGGCTTGCCACGGCTGCTGGATGTATAATGCCAAGACCTCCCATGCAGGGTGGTAGTGTTAGAAGATCCCTTTCTTCTGGTGTGGGGATATGGACATTGCCCAGAGATGGGAGGAATGAATCCCTGATAGAATCCTCCAGTGGTTGTAGCAGCACCTCGATCTCTGGTATGGCCCTCATCATGAAGGTCCACTTGTGCTTTACACCATTCATAAATGTGCTGTATGTTGCATCGGGTTCTATTTTGGCGTGGCTGGATGGTACATTAATTTCTTCTACCCATGTTTTTACTTTAACCCTCACTTAATGGTCTTTGAATTCCTTCATTCCAGTCACAGCACCTAGATGTGTCTGACTTTCCTTAGTCAATATCACGTATGTGTCTCTAAATGCCTCCTGCGCATCTTGATAGTAAGCTGGTTTCACGATTAACTTTGACTTACTTGTATTAGGGCAGTAACCTGTTTCAAGGACATGAGATGTTACAAAGTCCCACCATTTCCTCACATCTTTCACCTTTCCAGCACCTGTGAGATCATCTGCATAGGCTATTTGTGTTATATTGGTGGCTTCGTATTTTGATCTGTTGTTGCAGTATTGTCATAGCCAGGACTTATATAGCCATGGTAACGGGGTCCCCCAGGGTAGTTCCTTCCATGGACTGGATTACATTGACATCATAAGCAGCTGTCTTACCCACAATGCAAAGGTCTACTGGTTCTGTGTAGGCGTTTTCAACATATTGGGCAAATGCTGGGCATTTTACTTTGATGTTGCGCAGCATTGCCTCTCAGCTGATATAATTAAATGAGTTTGAGGCATCAACCAGTAATACTGCCTGACAGTCCTCTTCCTCATATGTTCACCTCATGGAGTGAACTGCTGCCTCACCCCCTGCCGGCTGGTCTGCACACCTTTGAAGGTTGCCGACTGCCTGTTTCACATCATTTTTCACCATCTCCATGATGCATTTTCCTATAATTCGTCTTAAGACTTCAACCACTCTGATGGGCCTACATCCTGGATTCTTATCAAGAGGGATCAGTCTGCAAGCCGTCAGTGCTTCAGAGTTGTTGTACTGACTTGAAGCCATCTTCCTCACCTGTGAGGCAATGGTGTTACATAGGTCTGTTGCTGCCTCCCCAAACTTAATGTTACGCAGGATTACTCGCCAAGATTTTTCATCCAGGACTGACGGTCCTCCCCCTCCCTGTGTGTGCATTGCCTTCCTCCACAACATATCTCCAGTTCTTCTATCATATATGATAGGATTGGATGGAGTATAGTTTCCGTCAAGCTGGACAATAATTGCTTCTCGTGCAGTCGAGTATTTTCCCCTTAGCTGCATTGTTTCTTCTATCAGGTCAAGTACTCCGTTTTGTGATTCATCTGCAGGGATCTTGTCTCCATGAAGACCTTCCCCTGTCTCATCTTGCAGCCAAAAATCCTTGTCACGTCGTTGGTGTTCTGGTTTCCTCTGCCTGGGTTGCTAATTTTCATCTACAAGGCCCTTACTTCCTCAAGTAGGTTGTCAGTTTCACCTCTTTTCCATGTTTCAACCCGCTTTTGGATGGCCTTAATATTTGCTACAATGCTTGCTCTTGGGCGGGTCTTGTTGAGGAAGAGATGTGATATCAGTGCAAGGACCTTAACAGAGAATGAGGCAATGGATGAGTTATTATTGTAATTGGCTCTTACGCGAGACATTTCCTTGATCATGCATTTGGGAGGTTCAAAATGATTAATTGACGACCATCCAACAATTTCATTATATGTTGTGTTCACCCAGGTTACTCCATTTTCTCTGGATTTGGCCATCCAGTATGTGGGATGACCTTCTCGCACTGACCTGTGAGGCTGTTCTGCTTCCTCGATGTTTGTGTCACTATTGTTCTGGGGATGTATAATACCTGGACGATTAACTCTTTCATGCACTTCTCTATGATGGTCTTCATACTGAGTTTCAACTTCCCGATGTTTCTCATCCCCAACTTAACTAGTATTCACATCCCCATGGGGAAGTGAATAGTAGTGAAGTTGGGAATAAGAAACATCCCCACGGGGATGTGAATAGTAGTGAAGTTGGGCATGAGAAACATCAGGAATTTTATGACATAAATGAAACTCAGGATGAAGACCATCATAGAGAAGTGCATGAAAGAGTTAATCATCCAGGTATTATACGTTTCCAGAACAGTAGTGACACAAACAACGAGGAACAAGAACAGCCTCACGGGTCTGTGCGAGAAGGTCATCCCACGTACTGAATGGCCAATTTCAGAGAAAATGCAGTAACTTGGGTGAACACAACATATAACGAAATTACTGGATGGTCATCAAGTAACAATTTTGAACCTCTCAAATGCAATGCTACAAATGACATGATCAAGGAAATGTCTCACCTAATAGCCAATTACAATAATAACTCATCCATTGCCTCATTCTTTATTAATGTCCTTGCACTGATACCACATCTCTTCCTCAACAAGAAAATATTAAGGCCATCCAAAAGCGGGTTGAAAAATGGAAAAGAGGTGAAACAGACAACCTACTTGAGGAAGCAAGTTCCTTGCAGATGAGAACAAGCAACTGAGGCAGAAGAAACAAGAACACCAACGATGTGACAAGGATTTTTGACAGCAAGATGAGACAGGGGAAGGTGTCGATGGAGTCATTCAGGATCAAGTAGGTTCATTCCCAGCCTTCATATCCAATCACCCTGTTAGAAATCAGATCCAGCTGTGTTAAATAGTCAGCATAGATCTAGTCTGTTTTTTCTAGATTATTTCAGTCAAGTTTAGAAGAAGTGACCCTGTGGTGCTTTGATTGGCGCATCCATCCTGAAATTACAAAACATAGGCAACGCTACGCTATTGCAACCCTCCATCTGACCAATCACATACCCCCCCACCTCTCCATACACCCAACCAAGCACATAAATGGCCCCCCCCCCCCCCCTGTATAACACAGACATTAAAACTTATGTTTCAGGGGTTTATACATGGTAATAATGATGTTATGAGCAGATTTGATGAAATTATGACTTGTGCTTATTTGATGAAATTATGACTTGTGCTTTTTTTCAGTAAGGCAGCCATTCTTTATGATTACATAATAGGTACAGTCATGAAACTCCATACAAAATTAGATATTTATTTAATCATTTATCATTTACAATTGCTGCCTCCTAAATGTAATTAATAGTTCGTTTAATAGAAAAATGCGTTGGGCCACTCACATTCCTTGCGCAGATCGCATTGAAATCTCAGAAAATTATCTTGTTCGCTTCTTCACTATTGAAAAAAAAAATACTAAGACACAGCTTTCTACCTGTCAAAAGGCATCAGTTCACTATAAGGCACACAACTGTGTGATATTTCATGACTCCGTAGTGAATACTTTCCGAGGTCTGGCTCGGAATCGAAATATCTATGCCGCCTATTCTTGTTGATCCTAGTGATAACTGAAATGCAGAGCATCAACATGTGGCGAAGTGCCGAAGCTCCCCATCAACCTTACCTGGGCAAGACACCCACCCAAGGAGGAGATACCCAGGGAGTGGAAATGAGCTGCGCAGGCTCCGTACAAGACGGGCACTCCTGCGTCTCTCCCGTGCACCCCTCTCGTACTCAGGTAACTCGCCGCAGAGGTTACAGTCAACCCTCCAGCCACTGCACTGGTGTATATTTGTCCGGGGGATGGGTTATGCCTCCCCCCCCTCACGCCAGCGTCCTCTGTCGCCATGCAGAGGACGCCCCCTTGTTATTATGGGGGATGGGCTCTGCCCCCCCCCCCACGCCAGCGTCCTCTGTCGCCATGCAGAGGACGCCCCCTTGTTTACTTACTGCCACCCTCTGACGGGCTCTCCACCCCGAGCCCGTGCCACACCAGTGTGGCGAGTCTAAAAAAAAAAAAACAAAAAAAAAAAAAAAAAAAAAAAAAGCCATCGCCAGGTTCAGGGTGGGGCTAATTATTTAGCCCCAGACAGCACCCAAGGGTCGGCCACCAGCCACCCACTTGCTGCTTCCCTTCCTCAGCCATACCGGGTGACGGCCACCTTGCCGCATACAGGGAGGAGCGGGCACCTTGCCGCCCTCACTCTAACTTCACAAAAGGAGGTCAAGTGACGACTACCTTGCCGCACATACTCACAATGGGTGATGGCCACCTTGCATCACATGGGGAGGAGACGGATACCAGCCACCCTCACTCTAACTCCACAAAAGGAGGTCAAGTGATGGCCTCCTTGCTACAGCTGCTCACACCGGGTGATAGCCATCTTGCCGCACGCAGGGAGGAGACGGACACCAGCTGCCCTCGCTCTAACTCCACAAAAGGAGGAAAGGTGACAGCCACCTTGCCGCACCTAGGAGACGCCACATTGCTGTTCCACCAAAAGAACAAAAAGAAAGGGTCATGGCAAGTGCCCTCCCCCTCTCTCCCCACAGGGACACCCTCCCCCTTTACCATCATTTGGAGGAGGCCTGGCAAGAACCCGTCATTGTCTGGAGTCCTAGTTCTCTCCCTCGACTCCCAGCGGCCCAAGCCCTTGTCGGACTCTGACGCCATGAGCTGCCGCAGCCCACAACTAACGGAGGCTCAGCAGCGAGACCGCAGCCCAAGGACCAGCCGAAATGTCCCCAGGACCCCAGGGTGTGACCTCCCTAGCCCCACGACGACCTCCTATCCGGCAGGGTAAGCGCAGGCAAGTGCGCCTACTCTCCCTGTTCGGGCCCAGCCCCTAGGCCTGAGCCCCTGTACCCATGCAAAAGGACACCCTCCCTCCTACCACGGCCCCCCAACCACTCTCGGACGAGACACTGACAGGCTGGCCTCCAGACAAAGGCCCCCCCAGGAAGCCCTGACAACCACGGGGTCACTCGATGCAGGCCGCTGGCCTGGGCCCTCCAGTATCACCGGGCCTTACCCTACAGAAAGCCCCTGTCACATTCTTCTGTCACCGAGTCCTCTGGCCCTGTCTATCTGTGTGTGACATTATTTTCTTGTAATGTGTGCCATGTACATTGTGACAGTGTTGAAATTTGTGGTAATATACGTGTAAGGTTGTTGCCTCGAGTTTTATGCCCTGTTCCCACTGAATGCCTTAAAAGAGCCCAACCCAGTCTAAAAAGAGAACCTTGCTCCAGGCTCCGTGTCTAAGGGAAGAGAAGTCGCGCCTTTACACACGCAGCATAACACTGGTGGCCAGTGGTGGTTCTTGACCCAGTGGGTGGCAACAGGGGAACAGGGGAAACTTCGGCAAAATGGCAACAAAACCACACATCCAGATACGCAAATTCGACCTTGAACAATATGGCATCCAAACATACTTGGAAATAGTAAAACCACTGCTAGAAATAGCCTACGAGACAGACAGACAGAAAATAGCAGTAACACTACCACTTCTGGGCAAAGCAGTAGCCACAATTGCACCCAAGATCGTCCCATAGTTAACATGGGCAGAATTCACCAAACTTATGACTCAGTCAGTCACCTCCTCACTAGGGGAATTTGTAGCACTAGCACAGCTCGACTCCCTCACCTATGATGGAAACCTCGATGGAACACTCGTCCAGGCTAGGTGACTAGTCACAGCCGCATACCTGGGATGCAACAGGGAAACCCAGGAGCAACGTGTTTTTAATTTCCTGGTCAGGATTCTCCCTAGCACTGTCAGGGAGCACTTCACAATCCATGATGCAACAGCAGACCTAGATCAAGATATCCAGCTCGTACGTCACCTCCTGGCTGCCCATACCATCCCACAGCAGACTGGCGCTGTAAGCAGATTCCACACACAAAAACCAGTGCCAACACGCCCTTCTCGCCCACATCCAGTCCAGCCAAACCCTCCACCAACACCCTCCATCCCCAAGGCCCACCTCTCAAGCAAGTGTCCTGACACAAAAGACACCAATTGGATTTCCATCAACCCATGAGAGTTCACCACATGTAGCAACAAATGCCTCCTACATGACAGGGAACAACTGAAAGCAGCTCGGAGGAAATCCACCATGCTGGGACACCGTAAGATCTCGGTCCTAGAGGATGAGGGCAACAAGGGTGACGCCGCCACAGACAACCACTTAGACCCCAGTGGAACGCAGCCCAAGGACGACGATACACCACAGCACCTGGATTTTTAGCACTGCCCCCGCACCTCCCCATGGTGGCGGGGGCCACCTCACGGAAATACTGCCCCCCAGTCTACAACAAAATGAGACTGAATTGAGTAAAGGCAAGACTGCTACTCGATAAAGGAGCGGCTAGATCCTGCCTATACAGTCATTTTTACTCCTGTCACCGTCCGACCCTCGGCCCGCTTTTCCCCACCTCAGCTCACCTTGTGGATGCAGGGGATGGCCCCCTGCCCATATGTTGGGGAATGCAGGCCCTGCACACAGACATGCACCAAAATGGCTCTGCACAACACCCCGTCATCATTTCTGACCCAACTTGTCGGGCGTACGATAGATACCTGGGGCTGGATCTTCTTCAAAAGCTCCGGACAAGCATCGACTCCCACGGGCGGTGACTCCAGTTTAACAAACCTCCGGACTCCAGCCCCCAGCCCATCTGCACGTTCATGTCCCCCCGCCCCCGGCCCCAGCCCCCACCCCTCTTCCCCTGGGGTCCCTGACCCCTTGTTCCTCTACCTCCCCCCCCCCACCCTCACCTTCCCCGGTACCATTGCCTCCACCCTCACTGTCCCTCCTCATCATGAAGCTTGGTTGCAACTAAACAAGCCATCAGGAACCCCCATTCTTATCTCCCCCTCCTTACTCCCTGGGGCCCTTTCCTCCTGCCTACTCCCCTCCCACCTTCCTCACCCCCCCACTGCGATACGATGCGTATTGCTAACCACTCCACCCCCTCCCTTACCCTACCAAAGGGGCTAGTCGTGGGGGAAATGGAGGAGGCCGAGCCCTGCCCCCTCCCCCCCTACCCCCGTATCTCTCTCCCCACCAAACGGACAGCCTACGCCTGCTGCTCCTGGACTTTCAGGACCTGTCTGCATCAGGACCAACTGATATAGGCCACACCACTGTCCTGACCCACGAGATCCACACCTAGGGACCACCAATTTGCCAACCATCTTGATGAGAAAAAATCACAAGCTAGCTGAGGAGGACTGGCAGGTCAAGGAAATGTTAGATGCCAGTGTCATCTCACCTTCCAGCAGCCCGTGGTCCTCCCCCGTCTTGCTAGTGAAAAAGAAAGACGGGTCAATGAGATTCTGTGTGGACTACTGACGCCTCAGCGACGTTACCACTAAGGATGCCACGCCCCTGCCACGTATAGATGACTCCCTTGACTCCCTGTACGAAGCATCATGGTTTTCCACCTTGGACCTCCAGTCATGGTATTGGGAGGTTCCAGTACACCCCACCAACAGAGAGAAAACTGCCTTCTTCACCAGCAACGGGAGACATTATGAATTTAACGTCCTGCCCTTCGGACTCTGCAATGCCCCTGCCACTTTCTTGTGTCTCATGGAGTCCGTTCTTAGTGGCCTCACGTGGGAGACTTGCCTTGCATACTTAGATGATGTCATCATTTTCAGCAGATCCTGGGCTGACCACCTCCACCGCCTCAAGCAAGTCTTTCAACAGATCAGGCAAGCTGGGTTAAAACTTAAACCATCCAAGTGCATCCTGGCAGCATGCTCTGTTGCCTTCCTTGGGCACATTATCTCCCAGGAAGGGATTGCCCCCGACCCAGACAAGCTTCGCGCCATCGCGGACCTTCCTCTTCCAAAAGATCTAAGAGTAGTTTGAGCTTTCCTGGGACTAACCTCCAATTACTGAAGATTTGCAAAGGGCTTCGCCAACATCACTAAGCCCCTCCATGACCTGACTAAAAAGGGAGAGCCTTTTACATGGACAGAGGACAGAGTTACTGCCTTCAACACCTTGAAGAACAAACTTATCACAGCCGCCATTGTTGCCTTCCCCGATTACAACCTGCCATTTCGCCTATACACGGGCATGTCACTCATCACAATCGGAGCTGTCCTAGCGCAAGTAAAAGAAGGGCGGGAGCACATTATCGCATGTGCCAGCAGAACTCTCCACCATGCTGAAATGAACTACGCTGCCACCAAGCGAGAATGCCTCGGAATAGTCTGGGCCCTAGAACACTTCCGGGCCTACCTGTCTGGCAATAAGGTAACTATCATCACCAACCCTCAGTCGCTCCAATGGCTCCGGCAATCAGACACCCAAAATGCTCAACTCATCGGATGGAGGGAGACCTTAGAAGATTTCCACTACAAAATCTCCTACTGCCCCGGGAAAACTCCACACGAACGCTGACACCATGTCCCGGTTCCATCAACCCCTCATCCAAACTGGTCCAACAATGGCGAAATAGTAATCGACCAGAGTGGATACCAGCCCATGTCTTTCCTAAACTCAACCAACAAGGCGACCACCTCTTCACACAAACGGGACACATCGTACTCGACACAGAAACTGCCCTGGACACCTTGACCCATCTCCATTCTAACAACAGGATACACCTGGGCACAAAAAAATTACTACAGGTGTTTCGAGACATCTACTGGACAGCAAGCCCCTCCAACTTGGCCCAACAAGTGGTTCAAGCCTGCTGGGCCTGTACCCTCGGGAAAGACATCACCTGCACCTCCAGCCCCGCTGGCAGAATCACGGCTTACAAACCCTGGCAACTCCTGGCCGTGGACGTAGTAGGCCCCTTACCACCAAAAGCATGTTACCGTTACAAAATCACGTTCATAGACAGCTACTCTAGGTTCATCATCGCCTGTCCAACTAAAGAACACCACGCTGTAACAGTAGCTGAAGCCCTCGTCCACCACATCTTCCCCTATTTTGGTATCCTGCAGGTGCTACATTCTGATAACGCGCCCGGAATTCACCGAGAAAATATGGCAATAACTCGCTACCCCTTTAGGATACCAAATTTCCCACTCCTCTCCCTACTGGCCCCAAGGAATTAGCATATGTGAGAGAAGGCATCGCACCCTCTTAAATCAGGTGCACACCCGAATAGAAGAGACTCAAGACGTAGACTGGCCCGCCCACATAAAGATCGTGCAGTGGGGACTAAACATCTGCCCCAGAGAACACGGCATCCCCCCCCCACAAGCGTGTTTTCGGAGTAGTCCCGCTCCTCCTCCCTCTCAGACATCACCTCAATCCACCGACCAAGCCCGCGGTGTCCGACCCCCTTCACCACCTAAAAAGCAGGTTCCATCACCTGCAAAAGCACCAAGATCTCAAGCCGGACACCAAACTCACCAACCCCTACAACCCAGGAGACACAGTTATGGTAGCCCGACTACTAACCTCACACAGACTGGCCCCTCATTTCACAATTAGCCACATCCCCAATCCGTATCAAGTCACCATTGACTATCATAACATCCCGCGCACATACCATAATAGACATGTCAGACTATACACGGCGAACAAACCCCCGCCCGCTCCGGCACCTACATCCCTCAGCCACGCAACCGCATCTTCCACCTCAACCCCCACCTCTCCCTCCGACTCCTACTCCCTGTACCTTACCCCCTCCCCCTCCTCTACCTCATCTCCCATCCCCTCCTCACCTGCCACCTCCTCACCCGCTTTTCCCCCCCTGCCTTTACCTCAAGGAGGTCAAGTGACAGCCACCTTGCTGCACATACTCACACTGGGTGATGGCCACCTTGCCGCACACGGGGAGGAGACGGACACCAGCCGCCTTNCGCTCTGCCCCTACCGCCCAAACTCCACTCAGAATTTCCGGCCGCCACTTTGCAACTCCGATCCCTCCACAACCGAACAGACCTAGGCCCCAACGCAGATGTCATGTGTGTGGTAACTCACGTGTGAGACCCAACACTCAGAGAAAAGACACCCGCTATGAGTGCGTACAGTGTGATGTCGGTCTCTGCATTCACCCTTGTTTCCAGGAATACCACACAATGATGCAATTCTGAGATGGTGTGATAGCGAAAAGATGCCTGTTCTCTGGAAAGTTTGCGACATACAGACGCTCTGTGTAATTACAAGGCCTGTGAATATGTAAATATATGTATAAAGTGGAAACTTGTATAATGTAAGTTGAACATTATTATTTTAGTGCATACATTTATTCTAAGTCGAAACATTCCTAGCGAGTGTGTAAAGGTGCGATATTCAGACGCTCGGTGTAATTATAAAGCCAGTGAATATGTGAATATTAGTACAAAGTGGAAACGTGTATAATAGTAGTTGATAAATATCATTTAGTGCAAAAATATATTCTAAGTCGAAACATTCCTAGCGAGTGTA
>JAGKTI010022298.1:0-15321 GCA_018397915.1 Birgus latro | reverse complement strand
ACCAGCTCTCACTTCTTCACTCAGACACTACCACAGCTCTCACTCCTCACTCGGACACTACAAAAGCTCTCATTCCTTCACTCAGACAGCACCAGCTCTCACTCCTTCACTCAGACACTGCCATAGCTCTCGCTCCTCACTCAGACACTACAACAGCTCTCATTCCTTCACTCAGACTGCACCGGGTTCACACTGCGCCCCGTGGCTGGTTTGCTGTCCTCGCGAGACTTTCTAGCTGGGTTGGCCTTCCGCGTCTTCCACTCCACCCAGTACATCCGCCATCCCAGCATGCCCCTTTACACCCCCGAGCCGGACATCTGCCACGAGCTGCTGGGACACGTGCCGCTCTTCGCCGATCCCGCCTTCGCACAGTTCTCACAGGAAATTGGACTGGCTTCCCTTGGTGCACCGGACGAGTATATTGAGAAGCTGGCCACGGTGAGTTGGAGCTATGTGTGTTTCTAAACTGACTCGTACCAGAGCCACGATGACCGAGTAGTTAGCATTTTTAGCTAAGAAGTTGCCGGCCTGATAGCGAGAAGGTTTAGATCCTGATGAGGGCAGTTGGCACTATTTGACTCAGGTGTCCTTCCACCCATTAAGGACAGGTGGGTAAACTGTGCTTCTGAAGTAACACCTAGAGGAGATAAATGTGCTACCCCGAATGATGCAGTGGTCTTGTATCCAAGGTTAGTAGGTAAATAACCAACCATAGGCTGAGGGAACTAATTTACGGAGATGAGTATTGCAACTAAGAGTTCGATCGCGTCTGCACCCGCCTTACCTTACCCTTTGCCGATTCTGTCTTTGCACAGTTCATGCAGAAGATTGATTTGTCCTCTTTTGGTGCACCAGACGCGTTTATTAATGCATCGTGTGCCTTTGTAAGCTCGCTTAGTCTTGTTATCTCATTCATATTGCTGAAACACATACCACTCTTCGCCGATACAGCTTTTTTCCTGGGGTACCAGACGAGTTTACTCGGAAATTGAGTTGGTGTGGTTCTGTTTAGTTATGGGTCTCCCTTTTAACTCCGGGCCCGGTTAAGGTGATGATAATGATATTATATTCATATTCCGCTTCATTTCTTAGAAGCCCAAAGGAAGAATCTTTCATATACGGTATAAGCTAATAAATCAGTGAGTTAACTAATTAGAGAAGCCTTTATATTAATTTCAAACCCAGAAGGAAACCCAAGGAAAGAGGATTAATACTACTGCCTTGAGCTGTTGAATATATTACAGTACAAGACATTCGCAAAGCAAACCGTGACTTAAACTTTCTACCTGGAATTCTAAATAAATATTCTCATTAGCTCTTCAGAAGGCAAGAATATGGCAATGTGTTACCTGTGTGTGGAATGGGACCTTGTGAGAAAGGATTGGTCACAGGATCATCAGATGTGCCATTATGGTGCCAGTTTAACAGAAGTAAACTGCCTAGCTTAATGACAGAGCAAAATGTCAAACTATCTAATATACATAATCCTTCCTTTGTCACAGTGTTACTGGTTCACGGTGGAGTACGGAATCTGCCGCCAGGACGGGGAACTCAAGGCTTACGGCGCCGGTCTGCTGTCGTCCTTCGGTGAGCTGGAATACTGCCTCACTGACAAGCCCGAACTGAGACCCTTCGACCCAGCCAAGACCAGTATGCAGAAGTACCCCATCACGCAGTACCAGCCTGTATACTTTGTGTCAGAGAGCTTCGAGGACGCCAAACAGAGAATGATGTGAGTGCAGTCGGTTTGTTATCACCTGACAGAACTGGGCCATTCCCTTAATTTCAGTATCAAATCGTGCTTGAATTAAATTTAATTGAGCCTTACCTGTGAGATACGAAGACCCTCCTTGGGTTCTGATCAAATCATCTCTCCAGTCTGACTACACACAACCGTGATTGAGCATAAAAAGGTTACTGATCGTTGAGCTATAGTAGATAGTGAGAGGAGTGATTTAAGAATTATGATATACTAACACGTGATATGAGGAGTTAACTGTGAGAGCTCTGTTTTTAAAATTATGGAATGCAACAGAAGAACATGTGAAGTATTAACAGTGAGAAAGATGGTTTACGAATTATGAACATAAAATGGTGTGGTTAGCAGACAGTGACAGGGCTGAGTCAGGAATTATGAAATGCGACCAGAAGGTGGTGCGACAAGTAGAGAGAGGGTTGACCTTAAGACTAAGAAATGGAAAGAGTCGATGATTAGAGGATGTGGTAAGAAAATTAAATACTGATAGATGATGTGAGTAGTAGACACTGATTGTGATAAGTCTAGAATTATGCAAGTACAAACTACCTTCTTTAAAGTACATTTCAGACTTTTCTGTACAATTTGCAGTCACTGTCCCCTGATCCCTCCCCATCCGCTACAAACCCATGAACTCACTTGCAGTCTCGTCTTCTCTTGTATTTCACTTCACCTTAAGCCGATACGATTTTATTCATCTAAGAGTGAATCATAGAAGCCTGAGAGCTAGTTTCTGAAGTAAATGTCTCATTTTTTCCAGACAATTCGCCGCCACCATCCCCCGCCCCTTCGCCGTCCGCTACAACCCGTACACTCAGTCTGTGGAGATCCTCAACTCCAAGCCCCAGATTCAGATGCTCGTGAGGGAGATCAACTGCGACGTACAGATCCTCACCGACGCCCTACTGAAATTCCACTAAAGAAAGAAGATATAAAATTGAATCTCATTGTCCTGTTTGTCTCAAATTCTGTGTATCTCCGTCTGTTCTGTCTATATCTGTCAATCTTTCTCATCGACGCCCTGCCGAAGTTCCACTGAAGAATAATATATGAAATCATTATCATATTCCTGTCTGTCTGAGTATATGAAGTCATTCTCCCATTCTTGTCTGTCTGAAAAGATAAAATCATTCTCATACTCCTGTCTGTCTGCCTGTATCTCTATTCACCTGTCTGTCTACTATATTTATATCCTATACCTAAGGTTAAGTCTTGTGAGAGGTAGACTTCACAAAAGCAAAGACCTCCAGGCATCTCTGTCCCTACTCATTAATGATAACCTCTCTTGCATCACATATACTAGCATAATCCCTACTTACAATTTTCTTTCTCATTCTTCCCCTTGGTCTAATTCTTTTTTCCATGACTTGTGATATTCGAATTATGTTACGGCAATTTAAAAATATTGTTGAAGTCAGTTTTCTTTGTGGAAGTAATTTTGCCTATTAAATTACTTAACACAGGATTATTTTTAGCAGGATGCATACTAGAAACTACTTAGATGTATCCGGATTGTTGTAGTGTAATTAATTGATGATTTTCAGCCTCCCATGATCCTCTCTGCTGAAGAAAATCGTCTGGTCTTAGCCGGAATAGAGTACTTGACTTGTCCCAGCCATGAGAGGGCTAATGGAACCAGTATTAACCTTCTCATGATAGGGACAAATCTAGTATTTCCTTTCAGAGGACGCAAGACGATTCTGCTCAGATGAGAGTCACAGGAGCCTGGAAGAGTTTAATGATGGATTCTCAGATTTAAAAAAAAAAAAAAAAAACTTGCAGGTTGTGCTGAACTGTACTGTACATATTTTAGTAAAATTTATAAAAACCACTAACACTTTCCTGTGTTCAGTCGATGTTAAGGTAAGGACAGGGCGTATCCAGAATTGTAGGAGAAGGGGTATTTCCAATGGGAAAATTATTCGACCCAGATTGTTCAGTGGGAGGGTAGAGGGGAGTGAATGAGAGAGAGGAAGGAAGGGGATACAAAGAAATTAACTTATGATTCTGCCTGGACCCCCCTCCATAATTCTTTTTGAACGATTTCTGGAATGACTTGTTAGACAACATGTTATATCCACTGGCGAAGGAAAAACGTGAGTGAGGAGGGATTCCAGGCATTAATAAAAAATGGATACGTCCTTTATAAGACATGCAAAGCTGGGGCGATGCTGGGTAATTTTAACATTCCTGTAGCCTCCCCTGGATTATCTACAGCAGATTATGACAACACGGGAAATATTACTATCCCACTACCGTACCACTTAACCTTTATAGCATTAGCATGTAAGGTGGTAGAGGGCGCCAGGAGCAAATTGGATCCATATTGGTCAAGGATCTAAACCGCTTTCGGGATTTAAAATAAAAAATCATACCCAACTACTGTAACCAAAAATCTGTTTTATGTTTCTTCGTACTTTCTCACCTTCACATCCACTCGTTTGATTGCGAAGTTTTTCATAGCTGTGTTAATGTAGACAAAATATAAAGTCTTATACACAATTTCAGCCTCAAGCAAGCTTGTGAATATGAAATCAGACACAAAAAATCGCTAGTTTGGTTTTAAAGAGTTTAGCGACTGAAGAACTTTTGTTTAGTTCTCATTCCAACATTTTTTTCCTTAATTCATGGACCCGACCTCACCCCAACCTTAGGTGGGAAAAAAGAGGTCAGGATGATGATGATGGTGAGTGAAGGCAAAGGCATAACCGAGCAATCTTACGCAGAACTAAAGCTCCATAAATTTTGTTAATACGACCCCTGGTGCCCTAGTGTTGACAAGTATCATAGCTGTATACTGTTGCTTGTGTTCCTTTGTTGTGTCTTTGGCTGTGGTAGTGCAATACAGTACTGTATCGTAATCTACACATTATAAGTGCAAATTATGATGCCTTAAACCCCAATATAGCTAGTGTTCTTAGTTTTATTTCTCCACCTAATACATAAGGATATACAGTAGTGTAGTGATTGCTGTCCTGAAATATTAGTAAGTACTACATATTCACAGAAATTTGTTTGACGTTTCTACCACGTTTTGTTAACCTCAAGCCAAGGAATTATACCTCTAGGGAAAACAGTACATTAATACATGTAAGCATTATCTAAATTTTATTAGGCTTGATTAAAAATAAGAAAGGGATGTATGAAGCAATGTTCGTTCACAGTGTGGACGCCAGATGGTGACAGTTCAAGAAGGTAGATGCGAGCCGTGACTGACATTTGTATCGAACCAATATCCATAGAATATGTTGTATCGAACAACCTGAGCTGAGGGTCGAGTGCCTAAAGAGACTCGCAACTCTTCATAACGACAGAAACTTGTATATTTTTCTAGCAGGAGTATACTTGTGTTGTGTGAATATCCCTTCTAACTCTGCGTGTTTGAACCTTCCTGTTGGCGTCCATTGGAAGTTTCTTATTAGGAGATTCCTTCATATTTATCAAGGAACGATTACAAGATACAAATACGATCTTTCTGTACGCATTGCACATCTTCTGGGACCTGGATAAGGTAATGTCTACTGTATAAGTTGCTGTTTTTATTTCCTTTGAGGAGGGACATAGACGATGTCAGTGTACGCGATATTTTATTCAAGATAATTTTGAATTCTGAATGTATAATTATAGCAGATAAATGGTAGTTGCACCATCCCATGAATTTGTATGATTGTGTGTGTGTGTGTATGTGTGTGTGTGTGTGTGTGTGTGTGTGTGTGTGTGTGTGTGTGATACGACGCCAAAATTTTTACCATGTTTCTAGAGTCATTATTATCTCTGCTTAAGTTAAGGCGACACTTGCTGCATGCAAAATCTGTTGTATGGGACTGACATTAATGGTTTATGACTTAAATAAGATAAATTTTATTATTACTATTCAACAACATACACTCTACAAAGACTATCATAATACAGAACAATACCCACTCATTTTCTGTAAGAAATAATTATAATTACATGTACTTAGCACTGATAGACACATAAAGGCACAAAGTAGAATGAGTTATTAAACCATGATATTTGAAAAATTCGTTTAAATTTCACATACAACATTTAAAGACACGCGGAGGCGCTAGGTTAAAGGAATAAAAATAAATAAATAGCATGTAACAATGAGAACACGAGAGAAAAACAGTAAGCTAAAGATCCCTGAAAATATTGAAAAGCACAAAAACCTTTGCACTAAGTAGAACACACACGTATATAGGACAAGTATACGTGTGTAAGAGTGAGAAAAACATGTATCAAATGGTTCCTGAAGACACTGAAAGGCACATAAATGCACTAGGTAAAAAGCTTACACATCTACAGGATATGTAAACATATAGCACATTTGAGGAAAACAGACTACTGGTCCCTGAAGACGGATTGGTCAGGGGGGTACTGGAAGGCTGGGGCTGGCTGTTGGTATTGCTGTGGCTCTGAGGTGTACTGGGAGCTAGCCTGGGTGTACTGGGGAGGCTCTGGCACATACTGGGGAGGCTCTCGGGCGTACTGGGGGGGTTCCTGGGAGTAATTGTCTTCTGGTTTTGGCGGGGGGATGATGTATAGGTCTTCGTTTACCTTCAAAGAATAATTAAGTTGGCTGGTGTTAGTAATTATGTTTTTGTGTATCTCTCTCTCTCTCTCTCTCTCTCTCTCTCTCTCTCTCTCTCTCTCTCTCTCTCTCTCTCTCTCTCTCTCTCTCTCTCTTAGTATTTCTTTTTACTCTCTGTTTCTTCATCTTTTGCCATCACTCTATTTTATAATTAAGCCTGTCACTTCAACATCCTCCAACTCCTTCTCTCTCTCTCTCTCTCTCTCTCTCTCTCTCTCTCTCTCTCTCTCTCTCTCTTACCCTGGCCTGCTGTGAGATGGTGTCGGCGTCGCACTTCACGTTGAACCACCACTCACAGACGCGGTTGCCCTGGTTGTAAATAGTGCCGTTGGGACAGAGGAAGGACTCCATCAGGCCGTCCGTCTTGCAGTAGTGCCACACCTGGAGGGAAAATGGAGATAATTATGGGAGAGAAGAGAAGGAGTGGAGGAAAAGGGGAAGAAGTGGAGAAAAGAGATGACACAAAAAGAGAAATAGAGGGAGGGGTCATCCGTCTTGCAGTAGTGCCGCATCTGGATGTGGAGATAATTATGGGAGGGAAGGAGAGAGAGAAGGAAGTCGTGGAAGGATGGGAAGAGGAGAAAGAAGGAATGAAGAAACTGGAGAAAAGAGAGGAAAGCAAGTGAGGGATAGGAGAAATGAAGCACTTAAGTAGGTCGTCCATCTTGCGGTAGTGCCACTGCTGGAGACAAAGTGGAGATGATTATGGGAGAGAAAGAGAGAGGAGGGGAGGATTAGAGAAAATGGAAGAAGGATAGGAGACTTAGGAAGGAAGGATAGAGAGAAATATAGGATGAAAGGGAAAAAGGAGGGAATGTAGGTAAAGTACTCCATCAATTAATGCGTCTTGTCATGGTTAAAAAATAATACAAATGGAAAAATAAGAAAAAGAAAAGGTAGAGGTCATTAGGTGGGTAGAGAGAGATGGGGTACAAAAAGTAGGAGGGAGAGGAGGGATGGACAAGAGTAGAGGGAAATGAGGAGGGAGAGAAGGAAGGGATGAGAAGACAAGAAGAAAGGGAGGGGTTCTGTAGTAATCCCAGACGAGGAGAGAAAGTGGTGATCATGAGGTGAAAGAACGAAATGTGCAGGAAAGATTCACCGATAAACAATGAGAATGAGTGATTACGGGAAGAATAGAGAGGTGGAAGAGAGAAAAGAGAAAGACGAGAAGAAGAGGAGGACAAAATGGAGATGCAAGAGGGGAATAGGGGAAAGGAAAACCAGTAAAGAGACATAATGAAAGAGTCTTAGTGCAAGAAGAGGAGTGAAGCGAAGAAAAAGAGAAGGGCAAGGAGGACCTGAAGCAGAGGAAAGAGAAGAAAAAGGGAAAAGGAAAGGAATGCAAGTAATGTAAGAGGAGTGCAGTAAAGGCACACCTTGGAGAGGGGAAAGAGACAGTTAGGTGAGACAGGAAGAGATGTAGAAAAAAAACAGGATATTAACATAGAAAGAGAAAGAGAAAGAGAGAAGGCAGGAAACGCTGGGTACAGGAATATGAAGAAGAAATTGAGAGATAATAAAGGAATGAGGTACAGGAGAGAAAGAAGAAAACGTAGGGAACAAAGAGAAACAGACAGACAACTAGAGGGACGGGCATACAGACAGAGGGAAAGCGACCATTAAAGAGAAAAGAAGTCGTGAATGGAAAAAAGAGAGAGCGTGAAAGAGTAAATAACACGAGAGAAAGAAAACTAAGTGTGTGAAAGCGACAGAGAATGGAATAATGTTGAAGAAAGAGAGAGAGAGAGAAAGAGGAGGAGGGGGGGGGTGGTATTCAGACAAATAAAAATAAAAATTATTATAAGCAGGCGAGTAACAATACACTCTGGTTCTAAACAGTATTAAACTAGGGCGTGATGTATGTTAAAAGATCAAAATAACAGCAAAATTAGCATAAAAACTACGAATATATTTCAAAGCATCAATAAACTCTGACTCATTCAGTACAGACATTCCTTTTTATTCTTTTCCACTTTTTTCAAGTCTTAATAGAAGAAGCTTTCGAACTGGTGTGGTAGCAGTAACTTTTAATTCCTTCACTACCAGGAAGCTCTTCTAAACTTTATAAAATCGTCTGGCAACAGGAAACATCGTAATTAACAAAAACGTCACGTGATGAAAATGTTAAAGGAACAACAGATGCAACTATATCTATTTAAATAAAAACAGACGCGAGATAAAGTACCAGGTAAACGTAAACAAATGAAATATAAATGACAGTGCACGAGGCTGTCCGTAAATAGCGCTCCCCTAGAAACTCACATGGTTGTATCGTATGTGTCATGGGGACGGCTCAGTCTGTGGGTGTGGGCGTGGGTGTGGCAGTGGGAGTAGGTAATGAACAAATGATGAAGGATAGACATTAATAACACTGACTGAGCCGTCCTCGCATCACGCGAGAAATCACACGGACACCTGGAAGACGAGCGTTATACATGGACCACGTGATATAACCATTTCACTCCAATGACGTATTTTGTATTTTACTTTTGCCAACTGACGATTTTTTTCCTTTTTTAAAGTGGACTTTGCAACAGGGAGCTTTAGATACAACTTTCATTATTTTCTTGTAGTATGTGCTTTCCTACATTGAATAAAAGTACCTGTACTATTTTTAACTTGACCTGCTCCTGATTTTTGTCCAGATGTAGTTTATTTCACATAGGACAATGGACACAAAAAGATAATACTGTGTACACGACTCTACATCCTTTCCACAACACCTCTTCATAATTAGCATCACATTTTGTTAATTTATTGTTACTGTTGTGCATTTAAGACGGAGAGATGACAAGTTTAGGCCATATTTGAGTAAAAGCACTATAGTAACACTATGAATAAACTGCAAAAATACTCCACCATATCGAAAAGGATAGTACAGGATCCGCCAAAATTAATGTAAGGATTTCAGTTGAGTGGGAGGGACAAAAAACTTATCAGGAAGGTTTATACCAATTTAACATTATTCTGGAATGTTTAGATTTCTTTCTACACTAAATATTTCTGAATCATATTTAAACTGGCCTGAGCGTTAGTGATATTTTTTACCTGTCTCAACAAAAAAATGGCATCCCAACATTTTTTTCCCCGGGTCCTGTAGCAGCCAAACTTGCCACTCACCTGACAGAAGGCGGCCTCGTCAGCATAGAAGCCAGGTAGCTTTTCACTGCAGGAGAAACCGGTGTTGGGAACGAAACCTAGCACGGGGTAGTCCTTCCCTGGCTCACCTGTGCACAAATAAATATGGAGCTTAATTGATTAATTAATCAAAATAGACACAAACACCATCACACGGCAATAAAATGTAATTATCTCAGATATTTATCATTGATGTCTACGATTGTATCCATGGTAGTTCCACTGAGCTGTCATCATAGAAATGCGCAGAAACTAATCACCAATATTTATTATAATGTCCAAACTAAACCTGCACGTCTGTCAAAATAAAAGCCTTCACAAGTCAACACAGGGTCCCAGTGACACTAATCATCAACATTTACCATTATTTCTATGGTAGCTGATGTTGGAAAGGAGTCTAGCCGTAGTGACACTATTCACCCAAAGCAAGGAGAAGCAACTACGACTTCGGCTTGGGAGCAAAACCTCCCCAACCCACCTTGCCTCCAGTGAGGAGGATTTCGGTCAGCCAGGTCGTGCACCGTCTTCTGCGTGGGGACAGCTCCTCCCTACGCCTTTTTACCGAAAGGTAAATTACGCTCCGGCAGTCATTTCCCTACCCTTCACACTTACCGGAGACATTGAAAGCAATACCGAGGCACAAATACAGTACGATATATTTCCCCGGCTTGCTCCCTGTATATCACAGGCACAAAACGAACCTGTGGATCTACACAGTACAACTTTTGCAGAAAATGGATCCATACCGCATGAACTACACTTACAAATATCAGACAGCACCACAATACATAGGTATGTGACAGGTGCAACACATCCACAAACACTCTTTCTGTCTTACCAAACGCATTCCCTCCTGCTCCCTCCAACAACTCCCACCCCTCCATTCACACAATCACCGCCATCACAACTCTCACAAACACTTCACCTACAACACAGACACACACACTGGCCGCACACCGCCACGAACATGCAGCGTAAACATATTACAGCTAAATGTCGATGGCGTCCTCACTAAAATACCAGAAATTGAAGACTTTCATAACAAACACGACGTACCCATTGCACTTCAACAAGAAACAGAACTGTACGCACACACAAGACACTACACACAATCATACATCCGCACAGATAAAACTGATGGCGATGGAAGAGGCCCTCTTACTTCTATTCACTCATCCATCCTTTACAAAGACACAACACAGACAACACAGTCACTCTTCCAGAATGACATCTCATTTTAAACAGTCCGTGTCAAATCTGGTTACAAGCAAGAAATCGATTTTTTCAACATTTACACTTCCCCTGACATTCCCAGACAGTACCTGTGCAATACAATCCTCAGCTCTTTCTTGTAACACAAACACCTAATTCTGTAACTGCCGGGTGCTCCAACGCAAAAGACATTGTCTGGTACGACAACAGTCAAAACAGCAGCCGGTGTCTCGACACTGCATCACATTTTATCTACATATATTTTCTATGGCACCTCACCACACCTAGCACATTACAGTCTGTTCGTCCACACTTTCAGCCACCACCACCTGGCGTGCGGAACCCAAACTCCGTTCAGATCATCACTGTCATTATCACCATGGTAATAGACACCAAACCAGAGAGCTCACACATCACTTAAACTACCAGAAAGCAACCCGGACAAAAATCATCGAAGAACAGAATAACACCAGTACATTAAGCAACACATCCTTCACCAACATTAGCGTCGTATTACGAAATTTAACATCATACTTAACTCAGGCAAACACTGTTTTAAACGAGGCAACAGAAGACACTACAGCCCAAGCTTTTCACTGACGATGGTCGTCGGTCTGATACAACAATGCAATTCATTCAGACACAACTCCCCTCTCCCATACACGCAAGATACCATCACAAGGCTACATCATTTAAACAATGAATTTGGCAACAAAAGTAGCGCAAAGAAAGCAGAAAGCTGTAAAACCTTAATAACAACGTTCAGCCACCCCACAGACACCTCTCAGCTCCACGAAACACTTAACAGTATCGTTAAGTCACAGACAAAAACCTCCAAGACCTATGCCGCCATAGTCTCCAACATCTAACACATTCTTTCTTACAAATAACAAGCAGACTTACTCGTAAACCACCACGCAAATAGAAAGCACTTAACACCAACACGCACCAAGTCTGCAAAACAATTTTCTTTACATAGGCAATCGTTTCTGCTTGACACAAAGTAACCCCCTTCACTCCAAAATTGACACTTAACATTAGTGTAAATAGTTTATACCTGTAAAAATAAAATAAAAAAAAACTGTCTTCACAAGTCAGTATCAAAATGCCAAGGACAAGATAAATAGTTTTTTACAAGTATGCCCAGGGAATTTTTTCACGCTTCTTCAGGTCACTGTATGCTTCTAAACAGCTATTAGTTTTCTATGTTTCCGGTTCTGGGTGTAGCCTTGATATTCCATTCCGTGAGGCCCAGCAGCCTTCCTGTGCGTATCAAACGGCATTACACATCTAATGTCCGTCCGTGTTGAACACAAGTTATCGCTGCCTCATTCATTCCTGGACCTGGGTGAAGGGAAGGGGGGGGGGGATGTTATGACATGGAAGGTCTTGAGGAAGATCAGTAAAGACTTTTTTTTTTTACCAAGTTCAAATTGAACTTATTCCTTTCGCAGTTACTTTTCGAAACTGGTTACATGTTAGATATACGCAATCGTGAAAAGATGGGCTTGGAGAAAACTATACGAGATTTATCAGGGCGTCCTGGTACTAAAGAAATAGCTTTTTATTTATGTATCTATCTCTGTGCCTATGATTTCCAGTCTTTCAAACGCAATGTGCTCAGGCATCTAGAACTGAACGGATCTTGAATCTGGCTCTCTTTTGATTATTTTTTCCAGGAAAAGCACAACTTGCAGGCTTCCTGTCTTTGATGTATTATCCCTTGCATAAAATTTCTCTCTCTCTCTCTCTCTCTCTCTCTCTCTCTCTCTCTCTCTCTCTCTCTCATCCTGGTACCTGGTATAGTATTAACGTCCTCATAATCCTCGTCCTCATCCTCATCCTGGTACTTCTTTTGGTACTTGGGCGGTTCAGCCACGTACTGGTCAGCCTGGGGGGCGGGAAGCGAGTACCTGGGGGAGACGAGGAGGGGGGGGGGGGGGCTGATTAGAGAGAGAGAGAGAGAGAGAGAGAGAGAGAGAGAGAGAACATGGTGTTAACTTCATCCTGAGTCTTTTTATTTTTATTTTAGTTCTCTTTAGTTAATTTTAGACTATTATATTCGTCTTAGTCCCTCACAGCGAAGGGATTAATGCAGGCTACAATTTATCTTGACTCTTCAGTCAGTAAAGTCTCTCTTAAGCTGAATTAAATCAGTCTAAAGGCAGCAAAAATAAGCAACAAAAAAGTATCATTTTAATGTAGATGTTAGCATTCTGAAGTCATTTTGAATTAGGATGGGCTATGTTACCTGTTATGGTTTGCATTAGATCTCTCTCTCTCTCTCTTGATAACACTTTTCCAGAGAACAGACATAGCCAGCCCCTTCACTACGATGTAATATATTTGCTTCCCACTGAATGATTATATTCAGCTTCCTCTAGTTCCCTCACTATGCAAAGTCCTTTCTAAGCTGAAAAAATCGTCTGAGAACAGCAAGAATAAGCAAAGAAAGAGACGTCATGATACTGAGAGAGTTTAGACTTTATTCCAGCCTTTGCCAAACGATTTTATTAGGCATACAGATGGAGGAGGGGGAGAGAGAGGGAAGGAGGGAGGGAGGGAAGGAGAAAAGGACGAAAGGATAGGGGAGAGAGGGAGAGAGGAAGGGAATGGGGTAGGTGGAAGACCATGACACGTGAAAGGTTAAACAGTATAGGGAAAAGAGTAAAGGTTATAACAATGATGAAAAAATACAGAGATGAAAATAACACTGCAGCCTCTGTCTAGTGACAACAGAAGTTAAGGTTGAAGCTGACCATATCAGTTATATACCGTACTTACGCATGCATGTTTGTGTGTGTGTGTTTGTGTGTGTGTGTGTGTGTATGTGTGTGTATGTGTGTGTGTGTGTGTGTGTAACAATGGGATTGCATGTGCTTGTGGATGTTCTCTAAGTATATTTACATCTATTTACAGAGCTTATTTTTGTTTAGGTTATGTGTGTGTGTGTGTGTGTGTGTGTGTGTGTGTGTGCTTCTCTGTTTCTGCATCCTTCAAACCCCACTTACATCCGTGGGAATCTGGTTTTGAATGATGCAGACACTGATGTTCGTGAGGAAAATGACGAAGAAGAGAATAATAATAATGATTATAATAAAGATGATTATGATGACTATGATAATGAAAATGCTGCTGCTGATAATGATGATGATGATGATGATTATTATTATTATTATGATAATGATGATAATGGTGTTGATGACGGTGAAAATGGTGGTGGTGATGGTGGTGGTGGTGTTATTGGTGATAATAATGATAATAACGATGATGTTCATAAAAATAATCATCATCGTCATGAGGAGGAAGATTAGAAGGGCAATCATAATGATACTAACAAGGAGAGTGGAGGAGGGAGGAGGAGGAGAATGAGGAGACTAATAATGAGTGATAATGATAATGAATATGATGATAATAACATACAGTACATGACCCGATCAATGAATTTTTTACATATCTTCTGAGGTTCTAAAATAACGAAGTGAGATTCCAACCCACTTTATCAAAAACTATTCCGACTAACCTAGCAAAATCAGCCATTGACGCAACTACGAACATTATCTGTTTATCTGTATGTCTATCTGCCTGTCTCTCTGTCTGTTTGTGTGTGTCTGTCTGTCTATCTATCTATCATTCTGTCTATCCACCTATGTATCTAGAGCATACCTGGGATTCTCCTGCTAGGGCTAAGGAGCTTAGGGGTGTCCCGGTACAGATGAGAGAACTGGGAATGTTCATCTGTCAGCCTGTCTTTCTGTCTATCTGTCTATCTACCTACCTTCCCATCTGTCTGTCTATCTATTTATTTATTTACCTACCTATCTATCTATCTGTCTGTCTGTGTATCTACCCGTTTGTCCATCTCTAGCTGTCAGTCTCTATTTACGAGTACATATCTCTCTGTTTATCTGTCTATCAATCTGTCTATCTGTCTATCTATCTATCTGCCTGCCTGTCTGTCTGCCTGTCTGTCTGTCTCTTAATCCATTGGTTTATCTATCTGTCTATCTAGCAATCTACCTATATCTATCTAGCAACCTACCTATCTATTTATCTATCTATCATACCTGGGATCCTCCTGGTAGACCTGGGTTGAGTCCCGGTACAGCGTGCCGGACCGGGAGTAGGGGGACTGAGGGAGAGGGGTCGCCGCCCCCACCCACATCGCTGCCACCACACCTGAGAGAGAGAGAGAGAGAGAGAGAGAGAGAGAGAGAGAGGGGAAGGGAGAGGGAGAGAGAAACAGACACACAGACAGACAGATATATAGAGGGAGAGGGGAATGAAGGATGGGAGGAAAGAAAAAAAAATGTGAAGAGAGTGTCAGAATGTTGAATAAAAACAGAAAAACGTGTGCAATCCGATATAGATGGATAGATAAACAGATACAGATAGATAAACAGAGTGAATATCGGATAGATAGATGGGAAAAAGAGGGTTTGCGAGAGATTGGGAGAGACGAAAAGGAAAGAGAGAGAAAGGGAAAGAAGGTAGAGAAGAGACGTGTGAGCCAACAGGTTAGCGGAAAAATGAAAGGGGTTAAAGGAGAAAGAGAGAGAGAGAGAGAGAGAGAGAGAGAGAGAGAGAGAGAGAGAGAGAGAGAGAGAGAGAGAGAGAG
>JAGKTI010022297.1:0-15321 GCA_018397915.1 Birgus latro | reverse complement strand
CTCTCTCTCTCTCTCTCTCTCTCTCTCTCTCTCTCTCTCTCTCTCTCACACACACACACACACACACACACACACAAAGAATAAATAAATAAACTTGAGCCTTTATTCATAAGTTAGTGTGAAACTCAAAGTAAAAAGATTATCTGCAGCGTAAAGGGAATGAACCCAGATAGAGAGAGAGAGAGAACTGCGTGGGTTGAGGGAAACGAGAAATGATGGAACACTAAAGAAAGGCGTAGAAGTAAAGTGCAAAGAGGATGGACTACAACATGTTCCTCTAGACGGAAGTAGAGAAGATGAAAGTGAGTCAAAGCGATTCAGAAAATACATGAAGAAAAAGAAGGCTAGCAGTAACAAGCAACAGACTGCACGAGGGTTATTTAGGCAGATAATTAACTTTAAGTCGCAGCCATCCATTGCAATACGACATGCAGTAATCAAATTTACTTCCAAATGACCACATGTATTGCTGGATGTGTGCATTGATGAAGGTCCATATCGTCGTCGGTTAAGGAAGCTCCCTAGCATCTCTTCCATAGCCACTTACTTTTGGATACCGCTTGTTAGTATCAATGTTTATGTTATTTTGTACTAAGTATGGTGGTATTTGAATAATTTAATTGACACAGAAGAGGATGGTATGTAGTCGGCAAGCCAGGTAAAGATATCTACTTATGGACGGCCTGAGCGCACGCACGCTCAGAAAGTCTAACGATCTAAAAACATTTAGACCAACCTAGGCAAAACTTTGATTTATTTCAGTGTTAATCAAGGAAGGCTCCCAAGGCCAGCATACCAAGGCCTCACATGCGTCCACAGGATATAATTGTGGCTTCTGGTTAAGTGTTTATCTGGTACCGTAACTAATTTCTGTCTTTCTTCCTTTCTGGTGTATCAGGCTCCACTCCACCAACATGTGGTGCTCTGCAGAGATTGTATATAGGGTGAGAAGTGCTTGTAAGTGTGGTTGGAGTGGCCTTGGATGTGAGTGTAGTCTGTGAACCAAGTGTAATTGGCCCGTGCAAGCCGACTGGATGCAAGCACTGGTATGCGACTCTGGTTCAACCACAGCACCCCTTATGTCCGCCAAAGCAGTACTTAGCTAGAAGTACGCTCCCAAAGTTTATCACCGTGGCGGGGCGCGAACCCTCGTTCTTCAGTGTACGAAAATGCACACTTTACCACTATACCACAGAGGTTGCATATCAGTGTCGGTTTACTTTTATTATAAGTCGTCTTGAGCATCTTTCTTTTTTTTTCACTTTTATATTCACTCTACTATGGTTGGAAAGTTATGGGGCTGCGTGAACGAAGACAAACATATGAAACAAGCAACCTCATCCACAGTCTTGACTAAAGGAAGTTTGTAACTATGGAAGAAGGTAGCAGCGCGCCAACACAACATAACAAGTAGTTTCTCCATCTCATTTTCTTTCTAAACACACTTTCCACTCCAGGATAATATTTCATTTTACAGAAAGCCACCGTAGTGTCATGGTTACAAAAAGAGAGCAGAGACAGACACGAGAAAACTTAACAAGATATCATATGAAAAGCAGAAGTTAAATCTCTCCTCGCCAACCGCTACGAGGGCTGATGATGAAAAATGTTGCTTTATTTTTTTCACTGTTTCCAGTGTAATGTGAGCAGGCGCGCTGAATTAAACTGCTCAGGAAAAGATGTGACGGAGCTTCCTTAACCGACGAGAATACGAGCCAAGGAAACAACAAACTTAGCATTCCAGTCTGACCCAAGCATCGACCTCTACTTCTTCCTGGTACTGGCTGGGTGTGCTAACCAGTGAACCATCGACTTCCCGTGAAAAGACGCGAGTGTATATGTGGGCAAACAATGGGTCAGAATTAGAAAAGGTGAGACTCCTTTTAACTCTTTTTTTTTCTATAATTTGCAAAGAAAGAACGTTCTTTTTGTTTCATCTGAAGAAAACTTACAACCGGCGAAACACAATACAAACCCTATCTCTTCTAGTGCATGTTCAGATGGTTCGTTTTTTTCCTTTGTATTTGTTAGTCAAATTTTGGGAAAATACGAGCACTCCTATCTCTGTCATTCTCGTTTAATCAGCTAGGAAATACCGTACCTCATAACAGTAAATGGGTTGACGTATAGCAAAGCAAGATTTAACTGTATGTTGCTCCTTATCCATCCCTTGCTGGTCAAAACGGAGATTTATGTTTTTATTTTTTATTTTTTTACAATAACAGAAAAGAGGAAGGAAAACAAAACAATAATAAAAAAAAAATCCATGCACGTAGTACTACTGTTGGCACTGCCTTTCTTTTTTTTTTTTTTTTTAATGAAATGGCCGTATTTGCACTTCTCACACACCTGTGCATAATAAACAAGTGGTGTCAGGCACAACAAACCTCGCCTAACAGCAGTTTATTTTATTGCTGTTAAATACTGAATCGGTACTGCCATTTAATGTCAGTAAACAATTAAAGTCTACGCTATTGGTGCAAATGAAATTAAACTTAGTAGTAAATACCCCTCTATCTTCAACCATTTTCGAGTTATAGCCCCCTGATTATCCGTGACCTTGAGTTGGACCTTTCAGGGTCACGTAGGGTCAAAAGTCATGGTACCAATTAAAAGCCCATATGGGAGTTCCCGTTTGTTGATAGTGGTAAATATCTCTATCTTCAACCGCTCTGAAAATCCGTAACCTTAATTATGACCTTTAAGGGTCACTCGATTACCTCCAAAATTTAATCACTTCCTTTTGGGACCAGTGCCCACATATACTGAAAGTTTCATGCAATTTCATTCAGCCGTTTTTCCGTAATGTTACTAACAATCAAAGAAACAAACAAACAAACAATCAAATTCTACCAAAAACAATCCCTCGCCGGACTCCATGCCGGGCGAAGTAATAAATAACTGCTGTGGGTCTAAGGGCTAGACAACCAGAACAGGGCAAAGAATAGCAGAGAATCTCCGTAAAACTCGTTAAATATTTGCTGTTCTGTATATTAGCTCAATAAAATGATCATAAATAGGTAGACATAGATAGATAAACAGATAGGAAGACACAGGAGATACGTACACGCATATAACTGCAGCAGGCCTGGAGGTTTGACTATGAAAATTAGGTAGGGAGGGCAAAAAAGCTTCATATAACTCACTGAGGTGTGCTATATTAGATAAACAAGTACATAGATGGATATTTACATAATGACAGAGAACGTATGACGCTGCAGTAGGTCTGGTGGTTAGCCAACAATAGACTTTGTGCTGTATGATTGTGATACTATCTACACCACCGACTTTAGGTTGAAATTCCTTTGCCTTAATAGGTGTCTGCGTGACACCTGTGCCAAGTAATAGATTACTCTTAGTCAGATAAACAGCTGCGTGACACCTGTGCTGATTATCGCTTGTTCTGACCATACTTTAGAGGCCTAAGTAATTAGTAGGATACAAGGGAGACTAGAAAAACATGAATAAAACTATTCAAGTTTTATCTAAACACAGTTATATTTTTTCTAAAATCTCAATTTTCATAAGAGAGTAAATGTTTGATCGAAGCCTAACTCTTCCATATCTCTGACGTGGTATCCTGACAATATTACAGTTCATCATCATCATCATCATCTAATCCAGTGTTGCCCCATGAGGAGCGTAGGAGCCCGGGGCTAGGCAAGTTGGTCCTGGCATTTAAGATAAGAGTGACCAGCCTTACTCATCCCTGCGTGGCATTACATGAGCAATAAACCCCAACCATCCCTTGAATATAAACCTGCACCGGCTTAATCCGATTGGAGCGCCCTAATTACCCACTAAACTACCAGGTGCCATAATCAGGTTATATGGCTACCACCCAGCGTAGTAAATGATTTCCTGGTGTACAGGAAACCATTTGACTTGTCACTTTGTGTGGAGTCACCTGTTGCATACATTTTTTTTTTTTGTATAAAACCAAGAACTTGTCCTCATTATATCAACTGTCTGAGCATATCTTGGCTCACTGACATTTTCTTACCTCACAGGGATAATAAATTTGTTGCTACGAACATTTGCATAATATATTTTTACAAGTTTTCACTATACTCATTATAGCCTTGGAGGTAGTGGTTGTTGTTGCTTAATCCTGGTCCTTCTGATCAAACAGACTCGTCGATCGAAGGAAAGCAACTGCCTCTATGAGGTTGTTCCATAGGTTCTCTCCACCGGTTATGCTGAGTCTGTGTCTTCGTGTGGCATGTACTGTGGCAGTGCTCCATTATTTATGTGCTATATTGTGTGGGCCTATTCTACAAGCTAGGCACGTGTCATCTGCAGTTCCACCTGACTCGAATCTAAGCAGGTAGCTGAGGAGGGTAGGTGATCCTTGCACTATGCCTAGCTAGGTTAACTCTCTAGTATCTACTGAGGGACACCTCCGATGCCTGGATGTCAGGAGAGATGGTCTATCATTACATTGTCCTGACTGAGGTGTAATTCCCTGCGCGTGAAGTATGTAGGTGTTTCTTCATTGCTATTGTTGAAATGTATGAAGGTGGATATTGTTGTAAAGAGTTTGATAATATTTGGTTAGTGACTTATGTATCTAAATGTGTTGTGTCTCTCTGTTGTGTAATGACAGGGGTGTTGTGTACTGGCACAGGCATGTGCACTGAATTGTGTGCCTCATTTTAAGGTACTCTCTGACAGGGAGCACTTTTATATCAGAGTATAAATGAGCTGTGGGAGTGGTTTTGGTGCAGCTAGTGGTGATGAGTAGGGTGTTGTTCTGTATGGTTTGCAAGTGTTGTGGTGAGTATTAGATAGGATGGGAGACCATATCAGGGAGGACATCGCTGACCCAATGTATTGTTTGTAGAGTAAGGAGAGTGTTTCTCTTTGTTGTCCAAAGTCTACGATATAGTTGCCCTGAGTGCCCTAAGTCTTAGAGTACATCGCCTCTTGATGTCTTGTACACGGTCCTTGAAGGTAAGTCCAGTGTTATTTGTCACTCCAAGAATCTTGTTGAAATGGGTGTGTGGCACACGTACTGTACATTGTTGGGTGCAATGTGATGGGAGCACCGACGTTCATGTTTACTGCTGGTGATGAGTGTGGTGGTGGATTTGGCTGAGGCAATCGTCAGTTTGTTGTCCTCGAGTCAAGTCTGCAGTGTACTGAGGTAGTTTTGCTGCGTTGTGCAGGCTGTGTCTGCAATATCCCGTGCGGTTGTTATGGTGACATCATTTGTATTTAATATGAGATAATGTTTGTGGGTGGTTGAGGTATGGGAATATCATACATCTAAAGGCTGAGGAGTGTGGGTGAGAGAACAGAGCCCTGTGGAACTCCGTTTGGGAAGTTTCATGTTCGCGATAGCTTGCCCTGGAATGCAAAATGTGCTCGTCAATCTGGCAAATCGTTGGCAAGTCAGAGTTTGGTGTAGTTCTCCATGTTTGCCTTGTATATCTTGGTAATAAATTTACATTGGAGGAGGGCATCGAAAGATTTATTATCTGCCGTTGTGAGAAGTGTACATAATGCGGTTGTTGCGGAATTGAAGCCATCCGATGTTTGTTGCATCAGATTAGTCAGTAATGTGTTTGTATAATGTAATACTCTAAATTCGTGCTGTAAAGGAGCAAGGGGGACATGGAGTGTGACTTTGTTGAGAAATAGGCGTTCAGTTATTTTGGATGGTATGCTGAGAAGTGTTATGGGTCTGTATAAAGAAGAAAGTGTTGGGTTCTTGGTTGGTTTAAGTATAGTGATAATTGTTCTATGTTTCCAGTGATGATTTTCGGTTTATCCCCATTAATTTTAGAGAGCTTCGGGTTGATATATCCAAGATATTTTAGTTTTGTCCGACTATGGGATGTAAAACTATAAACTGAGGTTTCGACCAGCATCAGGTAGTAAAAATCTCTCCAAAATTGATTTAGATCATCTGAAGGTATCAAAGAATTTGGCATAAATGACGTCATCTGGCTGTATGTTTCAACCGAAGCTGATGATGTTGGATGGGTGTAGTGGTGGATGATGATTGAGTGACCCACAATGATTTATTTTTTATTGCTACTTTTTAACCTTCTTTATTCCTTAGGAGGGAGGTAGACTGCAGGATTTGCTATGGTCTGTCTCTAAAAATTAATAAACACCTAGGCAGACAGTAAGATCAATTATAATTTTATGAACTCTAAGTTTCTTCCAGTCACATTTAAAATACTGATATATTTTTTGCCGTTGCCTTTGACACCAAAGGTGAAAAGATGTTATGTGTTAACCAATGTTTTGCTGTTCTGTTTTCCTGTCTGCTTCTGTCTTTCTGTTCACATGATTACAATGCAGCTATGGCTCCAGGTCACCCTGCAGGAGGTAGGCGTTCTTCCAGCTCCCCTCCTAACAATTACCTTCTTTTCTGAAGGACACGTTGGAAATATTAAACCCACTAACAGCAATTGCCAGAGAGCTGGACGCAGCAACGCTCCTGATATTTCATGGTCGAACCAGTTTGGACCACACCAGCATTCGAGGTGCAGAGCACCTCTGGAACGCTATAGCAGCAGCAGCATGGCAGAGCAACGCCCAGTCCCAGTCTTCACTGTGTTAAACTCTTAATGAGCCTCTGTACATCAGGTTTGTAGCCCTAATATCCGCGCAATATAATGAAGCGGCTATAAACTGAAATAGTTTCCACTGATGTGTACCGCCCTTCCCAGCAATAACATATTGCGGTCATTATTATACTGCATAGTTCACAACCGTCTTAGTGCTCACTGAATACTACACAAATTATAAGTAAAGAAGAGTTGTAGTGTGGATAAGGTGTGGGATGTGGATGTGATAGAAAGCATTAGGACAAATACATTGAGGTGGTTTGGCGATGTGGAGAGGATGGCAAGAGAGAAACTAACTACTAGAGTGTATGTGAGCGAGGTGCAGAGGGAGGAGGAAACCGAGGATGAGGTGGAGGAATGGAGTGGAAAGGGATGAGGTGGAGGAATGGAGTGGAAAGGTATATGAGAAAGGGGCATGTGAGCTGGGGGGAGGCCAAAGTAATAACAGGGGACTGGGCGACATGGAGGCTATTTGTCTGTGGCCATCGCTTACGGGATCAAGACATCTGGCTGTAGATAGACAGACAGACTAATTGCCCCTAAAACAGTACTCGTATATATTGGTAACTTTTACATCCCTGTAGGTAACATGTACTTCCCCCCATTTTTAATGGATTACCTTCGTAGCTAAACGTAAAATATCCTGCGTTATCAGTTGGCTTTACATCCAAAATAATTTTATCTTATACAAACTAATAGAATATTAAGTAGATACCATACATCTCTTGGCATCTCGGCCTACCAGGTTTTGCTTCCCGACCCAATTCAGTGTTTCACGTTCTTTTCCTGATAGTATCCTAACCCACTTAATCTCCTTCCTCAGAGGACTTCATTTTCCTTGTAATCTTGCCGCTGCTATGAGTGTTTATTGAAGTTTTTAGTGACAGGGATAAGTTAGTGTATATCCAACCCCTCGTGTTCGAAAAGTTTTTTGTGTAATGAATAAAATTCTCCTGGTGGTTACGGAAATAGCACGCAAGTACAGTACGTCTTCGCAGTCATGGGTCGGTATTGTCGTTGGTTAAGGAAGCTCCCGAAGACTCTTTCCAAACCGACAGATTTTTCTTATTACAACTTACTGTCTTGTTGTGTATTATATCAATTCTTCTGATGTCACTATACTCTGAATAAAAATTTAATAACTTGCAAAATGAAATTAGCCTGCCATATCCTAAAATAAATCGCTAAGGAAGAGATGCTAGGGAGCCTCTTGCTCTTTATCCGACGAGATTACGGGCCAAGGAGTTAAATATCTGTAAAGCCACGACTCTGATTTAGCCTGAATATACCTGTATATGATATAACGAATTATTTCCAATCCTAGTCATATTTCAGCCTGGTGTGTGTGGTGAACCTCAACCTGACTTCGATAAACTTTCCTTGATTTGCGAGATGATTTATTCTTCAACACATATAGCTTGTACAGTACCCCAATTCCTCTCATGGTAAGCGATCGATCTGGCAAACTTGACACCACCATAGTCTATAGTCTGTGTGTGTGTGTGTGTGTGTGTGTGTGTCTGTGTGTGTGAAGCTGCTGAAATACCCGCTATATTTTCACCTTTTTTGATGTCCTTAGCAATTTGTTAACTACTTTATGACCTAATGGGAATTATATAAATACTTTTAGTTCGCGCAAGTGCAGCATTACCATCAAACCACAGATTTAGTCCGCCACGATAATATAAAAGAAAAAATAGATAGTACATAAGAAAATATAAGCTTGGAACTATTTGAAAGAGGGAACAAGCTTCTTGGTGTTATTTTGAAACATTATTATCACATATCTTTGGTATCGTTGTTAGAGATGTACACAAAACGTTAAAATTTTAAAAAGAAAGGAACAACCATGGAAAGCTTTGAGGAAGAGTATTATTGTTGTATTTCGTGTATCGTTTTTAGATAATACTGCAATTCGTTAAAAGTTTTGAATTGTTAAGAAAAAGAACAGGCACAACACGCTCTGAATATTTACACCTGAACCATAGGCACCCGTTACATTTTTTAGCGCAGTATGTAAAGGGGAAAAAACTGGTGTTGTGTACTAATGTCTGAATGTTTATTGCTGTGCTCTCACGTACTGTACATCAGTAAGAGGATAACGGAGGCGAGAGAGTCTGCCATGCTATAACGCTTTCGCCCACCAGCATTTTGGGTTCATCACCTTTAGCACAGGAAACAGACTCGAATTCTTTCTCACATATTGACCATCGAATACTACAAGTGTTTTACGATTCACTTTCTATCACGGGATATCTTGTGAAATTATGGAAATACTGCTACATTTCTCTCACATTATTTTTCATATTTAATTTTACCTTCAGTCCTTTTGAAACAGGTTTGAATGCTTCTATATATTGTTCTTTGACTACTATGCATACATTAACGACGTGAAATCTACAGTCTTTTGTAGGAAATGGAGAAATTTCTCTACAGAATTATTTATTTTGTATACGTCACTCTGAAATTGTCTTTACCTTTTATCCTGAAAAGAGACTTGAATACTCTCACCAATATTCACCAATTAATACAGCGTTTATTTTAAGACTCTTACTGTAAGATTTATAAGTATTTTGTACACTTCAGAGTTGTTATAAGATCAATAATAATTGTTTTTTACGTTTCGGGGATGTCACCTTCAGTCGTGAAAACAATGTCGATGCTTTGCCTTATACTGCGCTCGACTACTGTCCAAATGTTTACGACGTGCATCCTATGATTAACTAAGCATTATACTGGAAAATCGGAAATTTTTCGAAGCCATCACTTTAGTTGCTTAAACCAGACGAATGCTGACAAACCTTCACCATCAACACTGTGATTCTTTTTTTGCGACGAACACTCCAAGACTAACCATAAATCATTTTGCGGGCGCCACAAGGTCAATATTAGTTGCATGTTGCTACTCTAGGGTCCTGAAGACAAGTCTTGTATGATGCCTGCCGTGTAGTGTATAGCAGATCTGCTTTACCCCTGCGTTGATCTCAGGGGTTGCAGTCCCTACTTATCTGCCCCCTTTCCAACCTCCCAACCCACCTCCCGCCCTACCTCCCTTACCAACCTACCTACCTCCAAATCTGGCTACCTGCTTACTTACCTACCTACCTACATATGCTTGACCAACTGCCTATCTCCCTGTTTGCCTCTTCGATCCAGTGAGCTGGTAACATAGCCTCGTTTCTAAAGGTTTGCCAATTTGCCAGAATCTCTTGGGTTGTATCAAAACTGCATTTTGAACGCCCTTTCCAGTGCTGCCAGCGTTACTCTTGTATGCAAGGATGTTTTGGGTCATTGTGACTTCAGAGTTGCTCTAGGCGTTTTCACCGCTCCGACGAGGGCACAGAGTCAGGAGGAGAGATTTACCCTGACAACTCAATCGTCAAAACTGATTCATAATTGTAGCCGCTAGAGCACAAACAGACGGACGGACGGACGGAAAACTGTCTTCCTGACTGAACTGCTCAAAGGTCCTCAGACTTCGTCTTCGGGTATTTAACAATCTTGACACTATGTGGTCGTCACTTTTTTTTGTACGGAATCAGACTTGATTGCTGCCATATATTTAATATGGGGTACTGGGTAATTATTATGCCGTGCACTTTAACATCAACCTCTTCAGTCCGATGGTGTATTCTGTAGCTTATTCTTATTGCTATCCATATGATTATATTAAGCTTGGGAATGAGTACCCTAGTAATGATGAGGATATTAAGGGCTGTTGTTAACTTCCAGTTCGGAAAAAAACTGTCGTAGTTTTAATAAAAATATATTGAGATAAGAAGAGCATAATAAAAACAAATCCACGAAACTGAAGCAATGAACAGTAAGAATCAGGAGAGAATGTGGAAAAAGTTATATAGTCATTAGCTCTAGAAACAAAAGTGTATGCTCTCAAACATTATTAGGGATTTTAGAACATATCTCTAAGATGGGATGTCTACATATTAAGTGTCTTACATATTAGGGGGTCGCCATCTTGAGTTTAGGAAACAGAAATGAATACTGCTGAATATTAACATCTCATTGCGCATTCTATTTAGTTCAGGAAACTGAATTACTAAGTATTCTCGAATGTTGTCATTATTTAAAATTACATTAAAATTTCTAATATTCAGGTGCTGCATGCTTTGCGTCTACTCCGCGTCAATAACCCATACCTTTATTCACTATCATTAAAGCCAGTGACACATTTATACTTCAGTATTATAATCACCGTGTCAGAAATATGAAAAAAAGATTGTTATTGTATATATTATTATCATAGTTCTGTCTACTTAACTCGTGTCCTTTTTATCCATCTTAAGTCGTTTTGATGAGGAATATTTTCATCGACTGAATATAATCATCTTTGAGTAAACAGTGCTTCTGGTTCATGGCTGCAACGTGTGTGAGGCAGTGTTTAATATTTTGTTATGCAGTTGGTTAATCTAAGTTAAATACATACGTCTAATGCAGGCCGAAAGAAAAATAAGACTTGGTATAGCGCAAAAGTTTAGCTTTGAAAAATGAAAATTATCCAGAACCACTTTAGGCTGTTTCACTCGCCCAAAGTAGTCCTTTAGGACACGTAGTGCCTTTAAAGACTGTATGGATATACAGAAAAGCGTTGCCATACTATACATCTAATAAAGCTTCTCTCGAAATCTCCACCAAATTACCTGGAGTAAATTTTCAATATCATGTTAGGGTATGGAGAAGAACTGATAGGAATTTTCTACCGCTTCACTGGAAATATGCACTAAATATTATGCTAATTAACATTGAGCAATCTGTAAATATTATGTAAATATATTGAAAAGTATTGGTATTTCCTACCAGCTTAAGAGGCATCTGAACCAGATACACTGCTTAAATATCCTCGAGCCATAAACTGTGTAGCAACAGATTTCGTGCTAACATACGGAGAAACGGTGTTATTATTAACTACCACTTCACTTGGCATCTTTACCAAATAACCTGGCTTCAGTAACTTTAAACCCTGGACTGCGTATGAATAGATGTGAATATAGGCTGGCTGTGTTATATAATTCCTACCACATCCTTTGGAATCTGCTGTATTTGACTTACTCACATTGCAACGATGGCCTATATTTATGTGTGTGTGTGTGTGTGTGTGTGTGTGTGTGTGTGTGTGTGTGTGTTTTCTTGCAAGTACCAGATGGTTTTGGTCATTTCAGGAAAGGCCTTTCGTATTTATGAGCTTACTGATGTATCTGTCTCCTCAGACTCCAAACGTCTGTCGGAAGCTGTATTATATATTTCCATGAAGACGGCAAGAATATAATGGGAAAGAATAATAGTTCCAGGACTGAAAGGGATCAATAACCTGACTACCAAAATCTAAATCCTTCAATAACAGGACGTCTGGCTACTGAACAGACCATTTGATGTAGATCGAAGATTTTTTTTTTTTTTTTTTTGGCATGAAGGGCCCACTGAAAGATGTATAAAATGCCTCTTGTTTCGAAAGTCTCCCCTACAATAGCCTTCCTGGACTAGCGATATTAAAATCAATACCTCATCGGAATATAGAGGGAGAAATGCAAAAAATTGTTTGATAGACGCGACAAGAGTATATAAACTTCCTCATAGTGAAGTCCTTTAATAACTTAGTGCCCTGGTATATATATAGGAAGAGCCAGCATGTCGAGGTCCAACACCACTATTCCACCCGGCAATAATTTGACCATGACCACTCGCCCTCCATCAATATCTCTTGCTCTACCTGCTGGCAAAATAACTTTAAATTTAAATTCCACAGTACATTTAACTACACTTTGAAAATTACACTGCTACCTCTAGTTCTACTGTCCACACTTTGAAAATTCCCCTGGTACTCGTCGATCCACACTTTGTATATTCTACTTTACTTCAGGTTGTACACTTTTCATTTATTCATACCTGTACACTTAAAATATTTCACAGTTACTTCCGACCCCACGCAATGAAAACTGTACAGTTAGATTAGAATTCACATTTTAAAAAACGCAGTTATTCAAGGCTCATCATTATAAAACTTGCTCTTTTACTCTTTATTCGGCACACTGAAAATTCATCTGTTCCTCACTGCCCCACTTATAAAATTTTCCACTGTTTACATTATGAAAATTTTACTGTAAATATTGCCTCCATCTGCAAATAACACTGTTTTGCATTGAATTTTCATCGCTCCTTTTGATCCAGGCTTTGAAAATTTCACTGTAATGACTCTGCCGTTTGAAATTTTTTCTGTTACGGCTGCACATTAAGAAAATTTCAGTTTTGTGCTCTACACTCCACTGTTACTTACATTCTTTTAAAAATCAGTCGTTACTCCTAACTCGTTGCTTTCAGGTGGCAATCTTATTCTCTACTCCTTGCTTTGAAATTTTCAGTTTTACTCTTCATTTCGTCCATTGAAAATTCTAATTGCTCTGTACCTGCAGGCTTTGAAATTTTAATATTTATTTTTTACTTCTCAAAGAAAAAAAATTAAAAGTAAAAGAAAGCCACAGTTTTTTTTTTTTTTTTAATTCCGATGTACTGACATGTTGATAGTATTTTTTTTCTTCCCTAATACTTCCTCGCGTTTTCTCTTTTCCTGTCCCAGTTTTCTAGTGAAGGATATACATCGGGAAAAAAAGGTTAGGATGAAGAAAGATGGACTCTGTTAATGCCAAATAAATGTTTTCAGAGACAGAGGTATTGGCATTTCTACCAGCAATATTAACATTAGCTGATGTAGGTTTGGTATTTACACGTGGATCAAATTAAAATTATTTAGCACCCTTGATGATTTTTTGTGGCAGCGCCGTTAATATAATAAGAGCATACAAGCTTCTCCAAATTAAGTCAGTGTGTTTACTGTATTTGTTCAGAAAAAAAAACTTTTCCTCTGAGAAGGTTAAGACACTGACATCCTGGTGTCAAAATTTAACGAAATGCTTAGGACAGGGATGAGTAAGGCAGCATGATAACGAACTGTGAGCCACTAAAGAACTGAGCTTTAATTATTCTCTTTCTAGGCTGATCAGACTTATATATGCATTTTTTTTCTAGCATAACTTAAAGCATAACTTAATCTAATTTCTTCCTATCTAGACCCCTCTCCGACAACCAAAATGAGCCTAGGCAATGACAGTACAGATATTCACGGGAAGCCAGAAGCCCCGACCACATGTCCCTGGAAACACTTTACATAATTTCTTGGGCTAAAGTTATGTATAAGATTATTATTATTATTATTATTATTATTATTATTATTATTTGGTCTGTCACTCATTCGGGTACCGTACACTTCACAACTGAACAAGTGAGTATTAAATAAATAAGATACAATGTCAAAAGATAACTATTTCTGATAATGGTAAACTGCTGTGGAGACTTTTGTTTATCCTGGAAATTGGTTAACCCCGTCTCCTTCCACGTGAAATTTAAGTAATTTTATTTAGGCTACAAGAAAACAGTGTTGTTCACTAGGGTGAGTTCTAATAGTCAGAGTGTTGGCAGCTCTCGTTTAACCCCATGGACAGAGAAGAATTTCTTTAAGTATGTTATGGATGTAGTTTGCACACAATATCCAAAAGCGTCCATGGCAACGAAAGAGTTAAGATCCTTGATAAATAGGAAGCATGCTGGCGTAGAAAGAGTGAAGTTGTAGGGAGAGTCAGTCAGTGTGCTCGTCCCCACAGCCAGTAGTTTTGTAATGGGAGAAAAGGGAAAACCACCACCCATCTCGACCTGGAGGGGAAGCGTCGGTGTTGTTGGGGGAACAATGGAGGGTGGTTTGTTGCCCTGGAGCCGTATTTACAAAGACTCTCAACAACGTTTTCGGTACATGGGTCTCCATAACAGTGAACAACCCAGGATCGTGTCATTTTTTGTATTTCTTTCCTTTACTACTCGCTCCAGTCTAGCAAGGGAGTGTTGGTAGATGTATGAGTGTGGGAAAAGGACTAAACAAGCAAACAGGTAAACGGCTTAAGCACGTGAAAGTTTCTGAATACGAGCAGTGGACCATGTTGTGGTGAGGAGGGACAACAGCTGGACAGCCTCACAATGACCTCATCAAGGAAATGGTCGCTAACACTTACACGGAGGGAGACGGAAGGAACCGTATCCTACACGGAAACACACTGTATACTTGCCCTGTACAGGAGGCAGACGGCTTATATCAAAGTGATGAACTTAATGGAGATAAGCTAATATATCAAGTATGTTTATCAAAGCAAAAACTGTTTAAGAATTTACTAAATATTTGCCTCTTCAACTGATACCTTGTTGTAGTGGTGGTTGCAACCCCAGGCTCAACCGAACGTGCAGCTGATGGACTGCAGGCTGAAGTTACCCTTCTCCTTAGTCCACAATCCGTCGTTGTTTTTATAGGAAGTAAAATGAGGGGCGTTTGTATGACCAGGCGGCAGAGCCTCCCACGTAGATAGCGTGCCCAGTCGACATACAGATTAGTGTTGCAAAATATAGCAAATACAAAACAATGAGCTGACAGATTTGCAAGGCGAAAACCGTCTAACAGTTATGAATTCACCACAGCAGCACCCCACACTCACTCTGCCTCTTGAGTGTCGAGTTCGAGTTTTCGCACCTCCTTTTACAGAATACAGTGAAAGTTGAATTCTGCTAGATATTGATTCGCACGAAATAGTGAGAATACCGCTGTGTAGTAACCAGTGCTGCAGATATTCAATTTTAACCTCTGTTTCAGTACTCAATGGAAGTTTTAATATTATATAGTACACAACTC
>JAGKTI010022295.1:0-15324 GCA_018397915.1 Birgus latro | reverse complement strand
ATAGTTTTGAATGGTGAGTTGCTTGAGGAGGTTGAGTGTTTTAAGTATTTAGGGTCACATGTTGCTGCGGATGGAAGAATAGATGCAGAAGTGAAGTTTAGAATGAATGAAGTTGGAAAGGTGCTAGGAGGAATGAAAAAAGTGTTTGGATGTCGTTCACTCAGAATGGATGTAAAGAGAAGGCTGTATGAGGGTGTTGTGGTACCGACTGCATTATATGGGGCTGAAACATGGAATATGGGTGTAGCAGAGAGGAAAAGTTTGAATGTAATGGAGATGAGGTGTCTGAGGAGTATGTGTGGAGTGACGCGTATGGATCGAGTGAGAAATGATGAAGTGCGAAGGAGAACTGGAATTGTTCGGGAGATGGCTGATCGAGTTGAACAGAGGGTGTTGCGATGGTTTGGGCATATGGAGAGAATGGATGATGAGCGATTGGTGAAAAAGATAACTAGATCTGATGTGAGAGGCGTAAGGCTGAGAGGAAGACCACGAATAGGATGGATGGACAGTGTGAAGAGAGCGTTGGATGCGAGAGGGTTGTCTGTTGAGCAAGGAAGAGTGGCTGTGCGTGATAGAAATGAATGGAGAGAAATTGTGAATGAATAAATGATGACGCAGCCCTGAGAGGATATTCTCCTGCATTTTGTCTGATCAGCTGATCAGGTCAGGTGCAGGTAAGGGGCTGGATCCATTATGATGTGGCAGGGGTAAACCAGCTTTGCTGTCGGGCCCTGCTGCGGATGTCACTGACTGCACTGCGTGGTTGACCCTCGTGCGGTGTGGTGCGGTGAGGTCCTGTCCCTTCTCCCCTGTGGGGCTAAGATGCGAATGAATGTGTATGAGTGGATGAGTAAATTGGTAGTGTGTTGACCTGTCTCGGCTACCTCCCTTTTCTTGGGGGAAGCAGCCTAGGTATATAGATAGATAGAGATATATAAATAAGGTAATTGATAGTGCCATACACCTGGAATTGGCAAATTATCATGGCAACATCCAACCTGCACTCGTTTGCTAATTTCCCCTGCTTTTTTTCCCCGTGAAATATGCTGTATGAGCTACTCTCGTAATATAAATGTATATAAGAAAGGAAGGGAGAAGCCTGAGTGATATTTATATTCACCTGGAACTACCTTATTTATTATTATATATTGTCTAGATTTCCTACGACTTATTCCTTAGCATATACATTAGCAGCTGACATTTTCAGCTTTTGCTACCGAAATACAGTCAGTAGGCTCCCGTCCTTCACGGTGAAATGACGCTTCTCCATTTTTGCCGCTTTTGCGCCTATTATAGAAGGCCCTGTGGCCTCTACCCCTACTAAACATCATGTGGGAAGTGGTAAAGGTCTGTAGATATATATATAAGTGTAATAAAGTACTAGAAATAATAAAGTGTGAGTGTGTATATGGGTAAGAAATGAGAGAGTACAAGTGGCGAATTAGCGCGAGTGGGAGACTCGTATGCACTCGTATTTTACATTGCTTTCACAGTGTTTTTTTTTTTTTTAGTATGGATTCCAAACTACTTGGAAATCATTGAATAGTGTTTCTAGTGATAATATCTGGCAGTGGGATTCAGATTAGGGGATGTCGGGAAGTGTAAAGTGGAGACTTAGTTACCCAACTTCAGAAGACTCCACAAGTCCTACAGTAGTCGACGAGTGCTAAAAAAAACATCCCAGGAGAAAGCTAAATGTATGTGCCATATGCATATTTAATTATAATATTCTAGGACTAATAACTGATTTTTGGCAAATATTTTTAAAAAGTCAGTCGGAGCGCGAATATCCCCGCGGGAATAACACGGAAAACCTCCGACATCCCCGCGGTGTAGGGGTTAATCATCATGGCAAACAATAAAGGACTCATGACTCACCTCTGATTCATGCCAGCAATCATGTAAGACTTGTCATACAACTCTCCGTTCATTTTTGCTTGGGTTCAGGCACCCATGTTCACTGCCATAGCCACTTTAACCAGTCACTCCTCGATCCCAAGCTTTCTCATTGCCCACTTCACTACTCCTTGGGGACTCTGTCAAAGACCTTCTCCAAATCAATAAAAACAATGCTCAACTCCCATTTCTTGCCAATTTATTTTTTTTGAAGCTCTCAGACAATGAATATGTCTTTGATGGTCCCCTTGCCTAGCATAAACCCAAACTGTATCTCATCAATATTTTCCTTTTCATCTTCTCATACTTTCCAGGACTCTCTCCATTACTTTCATTATGTTGTCCATAAGTTTTATGTCTCTTTAATTTATTCATTCCAGGGCATCACCCTTCCCCCATTATACATTTGTATTCGCACTCTTAAATCAGTCATCTGGGACAACACATATATATAATCATTTTTATCAGATAAGTAACTAAACTCACTCCTTTATCTCCTGAGGCCTTAAGTATTTCTGCAGTCTGTCCAGACACACCCACTGCCTTCCCCAACTGCATCCTGTCTGTTGCCCTGCTCATAGTAACATCAATCAAAGGCCAAGGGTCAAACACTGGATCTGTTGACTTCAACCCTTCCCTGTACCAGTCAGCTCCTCATTTAGTAGCCAGTTATAGTGCTGTCTTCAGGCATCTTCAATGTCCTCACTGTCCACCAGTACCTTTTCTTCATCATTCTTCACACACACTGTTTTCCTATGATATCACTGTTTTCCCTCTCCATCTGATTTGCCACCTTAAGTACCACATTCTTCCTTTTGGCACAGTGTAGGTTAACCAGAAAAAGTCTCTGAGAATCAGATTTTGCCCTTTATACCTCCTTTCTGGTTCCACGCTTGTGAGCCAAATATTCTATTCTGTTATCACCCTTTTTCCATTCTTGGAAAAGTCTGTACATGGAGAGAGTTCTGGAAGGTGTGATTAGAGAAAGAGTGAATATTGATTAGATGCAGTTTGGGTTTATGCCAGGCAGGGGGACCACTGATGCCATATTCATTGTTCAACTGCTTCAGGAAAATTATATTGGAAAGAAAACAGAATTATATTTTGTTTTTGTTGATTTGGAGAAGGCCTTTGACAGAGTCCCTAGAGAGGTGGTGAAGTGGGCAATGAGAGGGCTGGTTGGAAGAGTGGCTGGTTAGGGTGGTTATGGCCATGTACGTGGGTGCTCGCACCCAGGTAAGAGTGAATGGAGTTTTGAGTGATGAGTTTTCTGTGAATGTTGGTGTGCATCAGGGGTCAATTTTGAGTCCCTTGTTGTTTATCATGGTGCTTGAAGCCCTCTCACGTGACTTCAGAGATGGACTCTCATGGGAGATGTTGTATGCTGATGATTTGGTGTTGATTGCTAAGAATGAAAAGGAGGTGGAGGAAAGATTTAAGAAGTGGAGAGATGGTATGGGGTACGAGGGCTTAAGGGTGGATGCAGATAAAACAAGAGTGATGATATGTAGGGTTGGTGGTGGTACAGTCAGAGGAGAGGGAGAGTGGCCATGTGCAGTTTGCCACAAGGGTGTGGGAAGTAATTCCATCTTGTGTAGTGTTTGTGATAAATGGGTGCACAAGAGATGTAGTGGTGTTGGAGGTAGACTGCGAGATGATGCTGATTTCATGTGTGTGGCGTGTCAGGGAGAGCAGGTGGAGATTGTTAGGCGTGAGAGGGTTGAACTTGCAGGTGAGTCTCTTGAGTGTGTGGAGGAGTTTTGTTATTTGGGAGACATGTTATGTGCCGGAGGTGGGGCTGGTGTTGGCTCGGTTGCTGGGGTGAGAAGTGGTTGGAGGAAGTTCGGGGAGCTGTTGCCTCTCCTGAAATTGGGAGGACTCTCCTTACGTTTTAAGGGGTCTTTGTATGCAGCTTGTGTTAGGAGTGTGATGCTGTATGGTAGTGAGACCTGGGCAATAAAGGAAGAGGATATTCGTGGGTTTAAACGTACAGAAGTGACAATGATTATGTGGATGTGTGGTGCGTCCCTGCGTACAGGGCCTGGGGGGGCTGGGTTTACGATGGAAGAGTTGAGGGGTGGGATGGGACTGGAGTGTGTTGGTGTTGTGATGAGGAGAGGTGGGCTGGGGTGGTTTGGACATGTGGAGAGGATGGGGGATGATAATTGGGTACAGAGGGTGAGATGTGTTAATATTGTGGGAGGGGTTGGGAGGGGTAGACCGAGAAAGACATGGGACGAGGTCATTAAGTGTGACTTAAGGGTTAAGGGACTGAACAGGGAGGCTGCCAGGGATCGAGCAGCATGGAGAGCCGCCATTAGGTGACCATGTCCGACGCATGCAAGCATGTTGGAGCCTTCAAAAACGAAACGAAACGAAACAAACGATTGTGCTTAAAACTGACATCCCTCCATCTTTAATAGTGAACCATAATAAGTCATTAACACTAATTTATGTTACTAGTCAGGTAGAAGTGCTATGGAAAGGATGTAAAAACCACTGTATTGTCATACTTTATTCTGCCATTTGGCTATGTTAAGTAACTTGTTGAAAGGAGAAAAATTTCTGTCTGACTAAAGTGAATGAACTTTAATGCACTGCAGCTCAGTCCTGTACTCACTTAGCCAGTCAGTGATAGATTCAAATGTTCAGATGCTTTTCAGCATCTTTAAAGTTAATATTGTTTCATTTTTGAGGGCTCCAACATGCCTCGACCTTGGTCACCTAATGGCGGGTCTCCATGCTTCTCTTCTCTGGTAGCTTCCCTATTCAGTCCCTTATCCCTGAGGTCACACTCACTGACCTCGTCCCAGGTCTTTTTCGATCTTGCAACCCTACCCCTAACATTAACACTTCTCACTTTCTGCATCCAATTATCATCCTCCATCCCCACCACATGCCCAAACCATCTCAGTCTACCTTTCCTCATCACAATACCAGTACACTCCAATCTCATCCTACTTCTCAACTCTTCCACCTTAAACCAATCCCCCCCCAGGTCTCACACTCAGGGACGCACTACACATCCACCTAATCATTGTCATTTCTGCACGTTTGAGCCTGTGAATATCCTTTTCCTTTACTGCTTAGGTTTCACTACCATACAGCAATACAATCCTAACACATGCTGCATACAAAGATCTCATAGCATGGAGGGAGAGCCCTCTCAGTGCCAGGAGAGGCAACAGTTCCCTGAACTTCTTCCAACCACTCCTCACTCTAGCCACAGAGCTAGCTCCAGCCCATAACATGTCTCCCAAATAACAAAACTCTTCCACACACTCAAGAGACTCACCAGCAAGTTCAATCCTTTCATGCCTGACAATCTCCACCTGCTCTCCCTGACACACCACACACATGAAATTGGCATTATCTCACAGTCTACCTCTAATGCCACCACATCTCTTATGCAACCACTTATTACGGACACTGCACAAGAATGAACGGATCTTGAATTTGGCTCTCTTTCATATTGTTTTTGTTTTTTTCTTGGAAGGAACAGTATGCCGGCCCATGGCCTTTGGTTCCTTCTTCCTTGCATTAAAAAAAAAAAAAAAAGGAATTATTTCCTACATTGTTATGGCAAATTGCACATGGCTACTCTTCTTCTTCTTTGACAGTACCGCTACCAGCCCTAGATACCATCACTTTTGTTTTATCTGCATTTACTCCTAAGACCATGTGCCCCATACCATCTCTCCACTTCCTAAATCTTTCCTCCACCTCCCTTTCATTCTCTGCAATCAATACCAAATCATCAATACAACATCTCCCACAGGAGTCCATTTCTGAAGTCACGTGAGAGGGCTTCAGATACCACGATAAACAACAAGGGGCTCAAAACCAACCCCTGATGCACACCAACATTCACATCATTCTTCGATCCCAAGCTTTCTCATTGCCCACTTCATCTCCTCTCTAGGGACTCTGTCAGAGGCCTTTTCCAAATCAACAAAAACAAAGTACAGTTCCCTTTTCTTTCCTGTATATTTTTCCTGAAGCTGTCGAACAGTGAATGTGGTGTCAGTGGTCCCTTTGCCTGGCCTAAACCCAAATATTCACTTTTTCCCTGACCATACCCTCTAGAACTCTCTCCATTGCCTTCATTATCTGATTTAAAAGCTTTATACCTCTATAAGTTCCTCTTTCCAGGGAACCTGGGACAGCACACATATAGTATGTATGTATTATATATTTTACCAAGAATATCTTAAGAATATTATACTGGATATGGTGTAGGAATGTTTAAATACTGAGATACCAGCACTGTTGCTTATATAGTTTCTTATGTATATGCAGGTCAGAGTGGGGTGAGGAGCCAAGTATTTCCCGTGCATTGTTGGATGCCTCTCAGCCTGTGGTTCTTGTGTCCAAGACTGGCCGGGCCAATGGTCTCACGATCGATTTTGAAGACCACCGTCTCTACTGGACAGACATTGACAACTTCAGTATTGAGAGCAGTGATCTAAATGGATACAATAGACAAGTGAGATCCTTTTCTCTCTCTCTCTCTCTCTCTCTCTCTCTCTCTCTCTCTCTCTCTCTCTCTCTCTCTCTCTCTCTCTCTCTCTCTCTCTCTCTCTCTCTCTCTCTCTCTCTCTCTCTCTCCTTCCTTACATTCTTCATTCCCTGCAGTACTTGTAAGTAGTTTAGAGACAGGAGAAATGTTCAGGAAGCCAAATGGATAATGTCATTGTAGAAAAGAAATGCTTGGGAGTGCTATGGACACTAAAAGCTGAAAAAGAACAAGCTGAAGGTTCTTCTTCCTTTATGATCATAGTATCCAAGTGGAAATTGAGTGAAACATAGAGAGAAATAAGTAAGAGGAGAACTCAGAATTAATAATGGAAAAGCTGAGGAACAACTTGGCGGCAAATGAATATGATAAAAATATAGTGGAAGAGTAAGGGTCAGTGAACTAGGAATGACTGGAATTAGGAATTCTTGGTGTGAATAGCTGCAGAAAGAGTTTGATTTGGAATATTAAAGATGAGTGGTAGGTGGGGGTGCTCACCATCCACTCCCTCAGTGTAGTGCTGCTTTGGGTGCCTGCCCTTTCCTCTCTTCCTTCCTTCATCTTCTGTCTTTCTTTCCCTCATTCTTTCCTCTTCCTTCTGCCTGCGGATGACTTTACACTCCCTCTTCTGTCTTTCTTTCTTTCATTCTTTCCTCTTCCTTCTGCCAGTGGGTGACTCTGAGTGACAAGCCAAATGGTTTCTTGTACACCAGGAAACCATTTACTATGCTGGGTGGTAACCATATACAGTGCTTCCTCCAATTTTGCGAGAATACGGTCGACAAAAAACCTCGCAAAATCGAAATTCGCAAAGTTTAAACAATTAAATATATGCAATAAAGATAAACTGGTCGACATCACCCCAAGGTAAGCACTTTTTCCTACTCTTTCTCTCGACTCTACCTCTTAATTTTATGATGATAAATGAAACAAACATGGACTGATGTATTGTACAGTAACATTATTATGAAAACATCATAGGTAAGAAGCATAAAAAAAAAAAAAGCATATTTACACTGATGTGAAGACTGGCGTGGTGTACGGGACTGGTGGCGGGGCAAGGCTTGGGTGCGACTACTGTGGTGTAAACAAACGTGGNNAATTGGTGATTCGCAAAGTTAAAGTTCGCAAAGTTGAAGGATGTACTGTATCCAAATTATGGCACCTGGTGGTTTAGTGGGTAATTAAGGTGCTCCAATCAGATTCAGCCTGTGTTGGTTTATGTCCAAGGGGTGGTTGGGTTTTATTGCTCACGTAGTGCCACTCAGGGTTGGGTGAAGCTGGCCACTTTCATCTTAAATGTCAGGACCAACTTTCCTAGCCCTGGGCTCCTACACTTCTCATGGGGTGATGTAGGATTGAATGATGGATGGATGGATGGTATTTATTTGGGTTTGCAAGATTGTCAGCTAGTAAGATAAGAACTGCTTGGTTGGATGTGGAAGTTAAAAGATTACTTAAAAGAAAGTGTGTTGATTTTATGAAGGAAAGAGGGAGTCTATTGATGTTTAAAAATTTGGAAAGGCTAGAAACAAGAAAGAAAATGGTAAGTCGCTGATTTGGGAGAGAAACTATTCTAAGCTTTGCTACAAATAGGAAACTGGAAAGAGGTGTCAAGGTGTAACTCATCTTCATCATCATCATCATCATCACCTAAGAATGATGATGATAGTAACAGTTGCTCCCCTACTTGAGAAGTGAATTCGTTCTTGTTGGTTCATAACTGAAATTTTTAAGTTGAAATTCAAAAAAACCTAAGAACAGATAGGTACAGTTAATGATCCCATGTAGACATTAGAATACCATTGTTATAAATAATTGTTTCAACTAAATTGAATAATTAACACCATTGTCATTAACTCTTGATTAGTACAATGGGAGGTCTGTCCAATAAGAAACAGACAGTAATCCCTCCACTATCCAACGTAATAGAGCCAAAGGCATGTCCGTATAGTGGTCTTGTCCTGATATTGGCCCTGAAGCTTCTGCACTGGTCATTCATGACCCTAACCTAACCTAACCTAAATCAGAAAACCACCTACCTACCTCCCTAACATAGCACTTATTTAAGTCCCTTTTCACATAAATAATGCACACAAAGCATGAATTAACTGATTTTTAACCAAAAAATGGTGATTTAGAGGTAAGTAAGGAATAGGTGCTCACATCTTGCAAACAAGTGTAAGTATCAGACATGGAAATAACTATGAAAATCACCCTTTCTTTCACCATATGCATTAAATAATGGACACAAAGCATGAATTCATTGAATTTTAACCCAAAAATGATGATTTTGAGGTAAGTAGGGCATAGATGTTCATGAGTTGGCAGCTTAGTGTAAATAAGTATCGGACGTGGCAATCACTATGAAAATCATCATTTCTCACATCTTATTCACTAAAATATAGGATACAAAGCATCAAATAAATAAATTGTTACCAGAAAAAGAGTTAGGTTTGGCAAAGGTGTCCACTGTTCACCAACAGCACCAGTCATTCTTGACACCAACCTAACCTAACCTAAATCAGAAAACAACCTACCAACCTCCCTCCCGGACATGCATAGCACTTAATTAAGACCCCATTCACATAAATAATTGGCACAAAGCATGAATTAATCGAATTTTAACCCAAAAATGATGAATTTGAGGTGAGTAAGGCAGGGGTGTTCACGAGTTGGCAGNTCGGACGTGGCTATCACTATGAAAATCATCATTTCTCATATCTTATGCACTAAAATATGGGATACAAAGCATCAAATAAATAAATTGTTACCAGAAAAAGAGTTAGGTATGGCAAAGGTGTTCACTGTTCACCAACAGCACCGGTCATTCTTGACCCTAACCTAACCTAACCTAAATCAGAAAACCACCTACCTACCTCCCTCCTGGACATGCATAGCACTTAATTAAGACCCCATTCACATAAATAATTGCCACAAAGCATGAATTAATCGAATTTTAACCCAAAAATGATGATTTTGAGGTGAGTAAGGCAGACATGATTATTACTGAGAAAATCACCTTTTCACAGCCTGTGCACTCAAATATGGGACACAAAGCATGAAGTCAATAAAATGTAACCAGAAAAATTATGATTTAGAGGTGTGTGGGGCAAAAATGTTCACCAGTTGACTAGATAGTGAACGTATGTAAGAGACATGGTAATCACTGAGAAAATCACCTCTTTCACAGCCTTTGCACTCAAATATGGGACACAAAGCATGAAGTAAATAAAATGTATCCAGAGAATGAGGATTTAGAAGTGATTATGGAAAATATTTAGCAGTTGACAATGTTTACCTACAGTCCATGATTGTTGTTTACCCCCATCTCTAAGGTTTTTACAGTGGTCATAATTGCTCTTGAAGCATGTCCAGTAATCCAGTGTTTAACTACACTTAATTCTTAGCTCTGTGAGTTCTGATTATTTAAACAAGAATGAAAATACCGCAAACGATCGGACAGCCGTCCACTGTTCACGGGAGTTGAGACAGAACTAGTAGGAGGGAGATTGAGCGGGAAGGGAGCTAGTCGGCGTGGGCAGGAAATTCAAACTGACACGGTCGGAAAAAATGGGATTCCCCCCCAATTTTTGGGTTTCGGACATCAGCCCACGATGTCCGAATAGTGATGTATCCGGATAGTGGACGTCCGGATAGTAGAGAGATTACTGTATTTAAATAGCACACTAGCTATATGACCTAACTTGATTGTGATGGGAGTGCTGTGTAGTGGCGACTTTGAGGTATAGTCTAACACTAGCTTTATCATACTACATCACTTAGTCATTGAAGTACATGCGCTTGAGCGAATGTGTGTGTGGTGCACTTAGAGAATTTTCTTCTGCCTCTTCTATTGTCTGAAATCGACAACTTTTCAGGGTGGATTTCAACTTGGTGGGGGGTCTTCAGGGGTTAAATCTGGAGAGCAGGGCAACTGGGGGACAATATTCATCTCGTGCTTGACCAAATAGTCACGAATAAGGAGTGATGCACAAGCAGGTGCATTGTCATGGTGCAGCATCCAGGTTTTGTTTGTCCTTGCTTCATACCTCTTCCTTCTCATTGTCTTCCTCAGACTCTTCAGGACGTCCAAGTAAAACTCATTATTGATTGTCTGACCATGTGGAACAAACTCTTGATAAACAGTGCCCTTCCTTTATATAATTAAAATAAGATGATCAACATCATCATCACACTTGAGCCCCCACCCCCCTTTTCCCAGTGACGCTGTTCCACCCTGTTGTAATGACTGCCTTTTTGTTTAACCTGCCGAGTCCCGACCGGTTTTTTACCCAGCCTACCCCCAGATCCCGACAGATTTTCGATTTTTTGTTTTTTGGCTGAAACCTTCGCTTTTGGTGAGAAACATCGAAAATTCATAGAAATGTTGATACAGGTGTCACTCAACCTTACGTTTTCCTTTTTTTTCAGGGTACCTGGCTAAGAAAACGAACTAAGGAAGGGTTGACTAATTCAAGCCACTTTAAATTACTTATTTATTTCATTTATTTGGTACGAATTTATGTGTAGTAAAAGTCTATAATGGTTTTCACACAATAATATAGGCATTTATAAGCATTGTTCACTTACCCAAAACCCCAGTATATGGCACCTTCCTTTATGACATTACCACCTCATCACTTCTGTTTGTTTCTACCTCTAGCTTCTATGTTTCTTTGTCCTCCACCTCAGGAATCACTTTCACCGTGAATTTCATCATTAGAGAGACCATGGGGCAACATATCTTTACTGGCTAGGTTGCTGCTAACAGGTGAATTGCCCAGTGTGGGGGTGAGGGGGGGGAAAGGGGGGGTTAGGAGGGGCCAGGCAGTATCCCCGCTTGACGGCAGGTAGAGGAAGGTCTCCCACATATGCCTACCAAAAATCACCCGCGAATGTTGAAAAATGTGCACACAATGGGCCTTGCAATTGCGTGACGTACGATGTACATCGTTGGGTCTTTCTGCGGAAAAAAGTAGTGACGTACACTGTACGTCGATGGGACTCGGCGGGTTAAGCATCGTAGCTGTACATCTGCATTTCCTGTTATGGCATTCTTCAGACAGTTTTCATCAGCATTTGAACAGTCAAACTGCTCCAGACTGACTGTGACATGGTGGTCTTTTTGCACAGCTGTCAGCAGACGTGGCACAAATTTTGCAGCAACACAATGTATCTTCAGTTTTTTGGTTAAAATCATGTGGCATAAACTTTTACAGATGCTTGCTTGTTTGGAAACTTCATGGACAGTTATGTGGTGATTTGCACGGATCAGCATGCACTTTCTCAATGTGATTGTCGTCTCTTGACATGGAAGGCTGTCCAAATTTGGATCATGTTTGTTGGATGCTTTCCCTAATTTGAATTGCCGGAACCACTTGTGACATTGCATATGGCTCAATCAATCCTTCCTATAATCCTGTTGCAATATTTGAAAAGTCTCAGGAAAGGTTTTTTCCCAGTTTGAAAGAGAATTTCGTGCAACCATTTTGCTTTTCAAGATCCTTCATTGTTCAACTTGCAACAAATCGCCAGGAGCGCTGAACACATGTTCACTAAAGCGCATGTATCTTGATGACTAAGTGACCTGGCATGATGCAGCTAATGTTGGACTAAAGCTCAAAGTTGCCGCTACACAACACTCCCATTGTGATCACACTAGGCCACCTAGTTGGTGCACTGTTCAAAAAGCTCTGTTTCTTTTTTGTACAGACCTTATGTACAGTATTTTTTATATCCTTATTAAAAAAAAAGAAGTTTGTATTAAAAAACTTGAAAGCTGCAGGTAGTAGAGCAACTGCATGTATAAATCTTGAAAATTTATTAAACACAAACAAAGGAAGGGGAAATATGAACATGGAAAGAATGTTTTGATAAACTCATGAATGGGATTCATAAGAACAAAGCAGAAATCATTGTACATTGTGATGGTTCTTAACGAAGAAATGTGACACTCGAGAATGTAACATTGGCAGAAATGAAAAATGCCGTGAAAAGGTTAGAGAATGAGCAGGCAACAGGGGTTGATGAGTGAAATACCAGCGCCAAGGGGAGACCACAGGGAGGCGCGGAAAGGGCCCGAGCAAGACGGGCATACATCCCTTGCCACCATGCGCCCCTCTTCCCCTCAACGGAGCCCACGGGAGGAATGCTGCCCCGCTTCGCTACTCCCTATCCAGACCAGCACTTGCCAGGATTGGGGTGAGACTCGTGTAACCACAGTCCCAAGTAGGACCACGACGACGCCCACCGTGCTCGTTGGGGAGGAAACGTCCGCCGTACTTCCCTCATCTACAGTCCCAAGCAGGACCGGAACGATGCCCACCGTCCTTGTCGGGGAAGGAATATCCACCATACTTCCCTCACCTGCAGCCCCTGTTGGGAGAAGGACCGCGGTGACGCCCACTGTGCTCATTGGGGAGAAGACGGCCACTGTACTTCTCTCACCTGTAGTCCCAGGGCAAGGCAGAACTGCAGCAGTGTCCACTGGGCCCATCAAAGAGGGAACGCTGATGACAGGGAGAGCTGGAGCTCCCGTTTCATCAGCCTTCAGGACTTCTTCCTGACCATCCCCCTTTGCTGAACTTTTTCAGTGTCTCAGTAACACAGAGAGTAGACTAGCATGCTCTCCAATACAAGTTTCTCTAACTGTCAACACCAAACTACATGCACACTACACACTACACTTCCTTTTCAAAATTTATGAAGAAGAAAATGGCACACAAAAATCATGCCTCGGAGTCCCAAGGGGGGGGGGACCATAAATGCCCCCAAAATCTGCCCCTCTCCCGGTGACGACTCACAGAGCTGCCTAGAACCACTGTCTGACTCACTCCTTCTTCATTTCTGTAACATTCACGGCCTTTCCTCTAACTTTTGCTCCGTTGAACACCACCTCTTCTCCTCTAAACCTCACCTTCTCTTTCTCTCTGAGACTCAGCTGTCTGAGGCAACTGACAGCAAACCCTTTTCTGTATCCTCCTACTTTCTCTATTCTCATTTCAAAGCCAAAGGTGACTGTTGCATATACGTACGCAACGATCTCTCTTGCTCTCGTGTTCCTGAACTTGATTCTTCTGAATTCTCTACTCTTTGGCTTTGGCTTTCCTGTCATTCTCTGACTAAATGTATCTGTGCTGTCTGCTTATCTCCTAATTCTACTGACTATCAAAAATTCTTTGACTGTCTTACTTCTACGATGGAACACATTCTATCCATTTCTCCTTTCACTGATCCACGTGGTGAACACACCTACATCTTTTCTACCCTTAATGACCTAGAGCAGCTTGTACAGCACCCAACCCGTATCCCTGACCGCCTTGGAGAGAGTTCCAACATACTTGACCTTTTCCTAACAACTAATCCTTCTGCTTACACTGTTAATCTTTTCTCTCCGTTGGGCTCCTCCTATCATAACCTTATTACCTTAACCTGTCCTATCACTCCAGTACGGCCTGTGGACCCTCCAAAGAAATGCTGCCTGTGGCACTTTGGAGTTGCAGATTGGGAGGCCCTCAGGCAGTACTTCTTTGATATTCCTTGGAATGATTATTGCTTCCATGGCCGGGAGCCATCTGAGTGTGCCTTGCGCATTATGGAGGTTATTTTCTCGGGCATGGAAGCGTACATTCCTTTCTCATATCCTCTGACTAATGCAAGAAAGCTTTGGTTTAATCACACTTGTTCTAATGCTGTCCACAACAAGGAGAGGGCCTATAAGAGGTACCGGAGCCAACCCACCCCTGAATCACATCTTTTATATATTTCTGCCCGGAATCGTGCTAAGTCTGTTCTTCGCTCTGCTAAAAATAATTTCATCTGTGCTAAATGTTCTCAACTTTCCAACTCGAATTCTTCCTGCTCCGTCTGGCACCTTGCCAAAAACCTTTCTAACAACTTTACCTCATCATCCTTCCGTCCTCTTTTCTACTCTGATGGCTCTGTAGCTATTTCTTCTACTGATAAAGCAGATCTCTTCACTCAGACTTTCTCCTCCAATTCCACCTTAGACGATTCCGGTGCTATTCCTCCATCACTTCCCCCCTCTGACTTCCTCTTGACTGACATTAAAATTTCTTCAGCTGATGTATTTTCTGCCATCACTGGCCTCAATACTATCAAGGCATATGGGCCTGGTGGAGTCCCTCCTGTTGTCCTCAAAAACTGTTTCTGTGCTTACACCCTGCTTAGGTAAACTCTTTCGCCTTTGTCTATCAACTTGTACCTTTCCTTCTTGCTGGAAGTTTGCTATCATTCAGCCAGTCCCAAAGAAGGGTGACCATTCCCAACCCTCTAACTATCGTCCAATTGCTTTAACATCCTGTGTGTCAAAAGTTTTTGAGTCAATCCTTAACAGAAAAATTTTAAAGCATCTTTCCTGTCACAACCTTCTTTCTGATCATCAGTATAGGCTCCATCAGGAATGCTCCACTGGCGATCTTCTCACCTACCTTTCAGACTCCTGGTCATCCTCCTTTCGGGACTTTGGTGAAAGCTTTGCCATTACACTTGACATCTCAAAGGCTTTTGATCGAGTCTGGCATAAATCTTTAATTTCCAAACTGCCCTCCTACGGTTTCTATCCTTCTATCTGTGCCTTCATCTCTAGCTTCCTTTCTGGTCGTTCTGTAGCCGTTGTTGTAGACGGCCATCGTTCTTCTCCTAGACCTATCAACAGTGGTGTTTCTCAGGACTCTGTCCTATCACCAACTCTCTTCCTTTTATTCATCAATGACCTTCTAAGCTGTACATCTAACCCTATCCACTCATATGCTGATGATTCCGCCCTTCACCTTTCCATTCGGTTTCCGCAACGTCCATCTCAGCAGTTACTTCAACAAAAAAGATATGAGGCTATGGCACACCTAATGTCTGACTTGGCTCGTATCTCTGATTAGGGTAAAAAT
>JAGKTI010022294.1:0-15325 GCA_018397915.1 Birgus latro | reverse complement strand
CGCTTTATTCTGTCTACCTCATCAGGCATTTATTAAACGTGGGAAAGATCTCTTGTGGTAAAGGGGTTTCAGAGCAATATCTAACCCCTCCCATTCAGAGTAACATACTTTCACCTTTCCCTTTGCTTCTCGCAGCGTCCATCACGGCAGTTACTTCAGAAAACACGGGATGAGGCTATGGCACACTTAAATTCTGACTTGGCTCATATCTCTTATTGTGGTAAAAATTGTCTTGTTTTTATTACATTAACAACCTAACGTTTGCATCTTTCGTCCTCTCAAAATCTTCCATAAGAGTATCCTGTTATTTTCATTTATATCGAACTCAATCCTGCATCTGTGAACATACTCGGGGTTTCATTCTCTCGGAATTTTTCTTGTATAGATCACATTACCTCCCTTGTAAAATCTACTTCCATGAGATTAGGTGTGCTAAGCCGACTCCATGCCTTCTTTACCCTTGCACAGTTGTTGACTTTATACATCAGTTTTCTTTGCCCCTGTGTAGAGTACAACTCTCATGTGTGAGGAGGCTTCCCACATAAAGTTCTTCCCAGCAAGGTAGTGTCAAAGGCTTTTCGTCTCATGAACTCTCCTCCTCTTACTGGCTCCCTTCAACCTTTGTCTCATCGCTGCACTGTTGCATCTTTATCTCTTTTCTATCACTACTTCAATGGTCACTGCTCCTCTGAACTGTCTGCTTGCATCCCTTCTCCTCTACGGCGGGCACGTAGCACCCGTCTAGCAACAAACTCTTATCTCTTTTCTGTCCAACTCTCTAATGCAAGGGTTAACCGTTACTCCCAGTTCTTCATGTATGCAGCAGGTCAAATCTGGAACTGTCTTCCTCTGTCTGTATTCCCTACTGCCCATGACCTCCAGTCTTTTCAACGCAGTGTGTCCAGGCATCTCGAAATGAACGAATCACGAATTTAGCTCTGTCGTTTTGTTTTTTCTCTCTCTCTCTACTTGAAGGGAGCAATCGTGTGTATTTCTAGCCTTTTGGTCTTTCTTCTTTGCATTAAAAAAAGAAAAAGTGTAAAGAAAGAAAAATTAGAGATAGCAAGAGTATAAAAATCATGCTCGGTCTGAAGGGGCTTAATGCTGATTTTAGATGAAGTAAGCGAACAGAATAAAGAAAATATACCTAATTTACTAAATGTAACATAATTATCATTTGGACGCCCACAGTAACGGGTTTGCTGACAGGCTTGCCGACTTTAATTTAATCAGTTAAATTTCATCATTTAAATGGAATCAGATGTTAAAATTAAAAATAGAAAAACACAGATTCACCAGTCAGATAAACAGCAGCCAGCCAGACCTTAACTAACCAATTTAATGGAAACATGACCCAAACCAGAATAATACGTACCCCAGGCAAGGTCATTGAAGCATGCGCCAAAACTAAAACACACACACACACACACACACACACACACACACACACTGCTTGCTTCTCGCTCCGGTCATGTAAGAAAAGATACATCCATAACAAATCCCTTACCTGAAACATTTTTAGGACTCAGTGGCAACTCTGTCAGCATCTGTGATTACCGAAAGCATATTATGAGCAAAAGATAAAACTAGGCGTAGAAACGGAGTGAAAAAAAAAAATTTACATGAATGGCTTGAATTAGTTCCGCCTGATATATTGATTGTGAAGTTGTTTGTGGTACTCGGCAAATATTACACAGTTATTAAACAATCATAGTAGGAACAGAACGACTGTAGTGTGACTTGCTTATTTAACACTTGGCATAGTCTGTGGGAAATGTTAAGTTCTTTATCTTTATGATGTTGCTTTTAAAGGGTAATGAACTGCATATTTTTTTTTTTAGGTATCTGACCATTTTATAAGGATAGACACTATTTCTAAGAGTCGATTTTAACTAATATTTCTCCCGCCACGGAAAACACCCACGTTTAAAATCCCTAACTTCTTAGAATTAATGCTGTGGGATTTAAGTGGATGGACTACAGTTGAGAAAAGCGACAATCTCGTACCATTAATTTTATATTGTAATTTTCCATCGAGATATTAAAAAAGGTGCTTCACTGTACGTTCAGAGCGATTGCAGTGAATAGCTAATCACTGCTTATCTAGAATAGGTATTAATTTCAAGATAAGGTTTTCTTTGCTTCCCGACAGATCAGTAAAGGATATTTTGTACGCCTTTTGAGTGATGTAAAATATTTTGCAATTCTTTGGAGAAAGTTGCCGCATAAATTCCATTGGAGAGTTATATGACCTTGGTATAGAGAATATGTGGTCAGCCATAATGTTTGCCTTTTATTTATAAATCTGTCATTTCTGAATTAAATAGTTACTCCCGCAACCCCCATTTTCATCTTTATTGATCCCACTTTCAACCAACCAATTTACCAGTTCACCCCTGCCACACTCTGCTTCACCCTCATCACTCTTACTCTCTTGCCACAGTACATTCACTCTTGCCACTATGCTGCATACGTCATCACCGTCATTTCCACTCTACTCGATGATGATGCTTCGTTCACTCACCCATACATACCTGACCCGTGCAACTTTGATTCACTCCGCCACTTTCGGATGTACAGTTTTGGCGTTCATTCTTGTCAGCTCATGTTTTCACCGCTGCCACTTGCACTCATCTCTTGATACTTTCAGTTGGCTTGGACTCTCTTCGTTGAATAAATCGTTTGTCAACAGTTAGAATGGCACCGGAATTGTTACTCTCAGGCTCCTATGACAAGCTGCAGTTTAAGCACAATAATCTGGCATCAGCTGGAATAGAATACTAGAGTTGTCCCAAGGAAGAGAGAGTTAACGTCATATCTACCCTGTCAATCTAACTTCAATTTAACTTCACCTCTACCCTTCCAGGTCTCTGCTTCACCATTCAACTTCATCTGTACCCTGTCAGTCTCCGATTCGTCCACCCCATTCCTAACTCCACCTCTGCGCCTCCCAGCTCAGTCCCCGCCAGCACCCTCCTGCTCACACCCTCGTCAGTGTTAAAGCCGTGTTCTTAAGGGCTTAGCATGCCCTATACCACCCTTCCATTAACCATCTGATTTGCATACTACACCATACCCCCTTCACTTGGACGGCTCTCTCTCCTAGCCTGAGTAACATTGTCTCGAGGAAGCGTCTCTCCGAAGCTAAATGTTATTGTTTTGAGGCAGCAGCGGTAAGATATAAGATTCCCTGACACTGTTTATAGATATTTCCTCTAACTTCTTTATACCAATGGGCTCTCGTAACTTAAATCAGTTGGTCTAAAGGCAGCAAGACTAAAATATTCAAGGCGACACTGTATAGTCCAAGGGTTAATAGTTTCTTACGTCGTTTGTCTATTAACACATGTTTTGAATAAATAGCATAAAATTTGATGTGGTATATTATTATTATTGTTGTTATTATTGTTATTATTATTATTATTATTATTATTATGATTATCACAGTACAATACTTTTCAGCTGAAGAAACAACCTTGGATCGGACTGATTTAAACAGCCTCGCTCAGTATATACATCCTTCGAGACCGACTGGCAGTTTATAATAACGCTCTGGCTGTTCTTTGACGATTAATTCAGCCATACGAGAACCACCTATTCGAAAAGGGATATGAAAAAATAAATAAATAAATAAAAAGGATGCGAGGGGTCCTACTAATGAGGCAAAAGGAGAGCCCTTTGCCTCGCCCCTGCCACCATCCCCCTCACCCCTGCCACCATCCCCCTCACCCCTGCCACCATCCCCCTCACCCCTGCCACCATCCCTGCCAGCACAGTCCAATAACACAGGTAGTGAAATTTACAAACAAATTGCTGATGTATGTAGCACCAGTAATACTGTAATGTTTGGTGATTTTAATTTACCAGTTGTCAAATGGGGAGAGACCCTACCGTCACACACAGGGGACTTGCTAAAAATGATAAGCCCAAATGGTGGATTACAAAAATTAAACATTGCCTGTTGGCTAATAAACTTGCACAGAAAAATCATATTATCACAAGAAATCAGTGCAATAAAGATAAATATGATGTTCTTTGTCGAAAAACAGAAAAACACTAATAATGAAAAAATAAAATGATTCTCTTCGTTGAAAAGCCAAAAAAATAATAAATCAAAGTAAGAGACACTTTGAAACTCACATTGCATGTAACAGTAAATCCAACCCTAAGAGAATTTTTCGGCTATAATCGAAACAAGAAGTTGATATCACTAACAATTGGCCCAATAATCACAGATATTGGAAAGCATACCGATGATGAAACAGAGATAGCTAACATTCTCAACACTTTCTTTGCATCTGTATTATTTTACAGTTGAATATACAGATTCGATTCCTGCAGACTTTCCTGTTACCTTAGAAGAGGGTAACATAACTGGCAACATTACTGTTAGCGAGAATGACGTACGACTATACATTAGTAAACTTAAAAGTGAATAAAACACCGGGGCCAGATTAAATATCTCTGCACACTCTAGATGAAGAAGTGAATGAAATTTCTAAGCCATTAGCTGAGCTATTCAATAAATCACTGAGAAATAATAAGGTGCCTCATGAATGGAAGCTAGCAAATGTAACCCCGATACTCAAAAAGGGCAACAAATCACAACCACAGAGTCATCAGCCAATAAGCTTAACTTCAGTGGTGTGAAAGTTGCTGGAAACTATTCTCACACATAAGTTTGTTAAGCAGTTAGAACTACATAATCTCACCAGCGATTCACATGGTTTTCGGAATAGTTGCTCTTGCCTTACAAATTTTTTGGATTTCTTCATTAAAATATTATTAATATATATGACGAGACCAGATCTGTTGACATCGTCTTTCTAGATTTTCAAAAAGCATTTGATAAATGTCCCATAAAAGACTACTTCAGAAACAGAATCCACATGGATTCAGAGGTAATGTGCTCAGGTGGATCGAAAACTGGCTTACAGAACATAAGCAGAGGGTTTTAGTAAATGATAAAAAATTCAGACTGGAAAGTTGCTACTAGTGGTGTGCCACAGGGCCCAGTATTGGGTCCTGTTCTGTTTTTAAAATATATAAATGATATTGAGAGATTTATTTGCAAAATATCCAAATTTGTTGATGATACTTAAAATCAAAACATGGCAGACACATCTTTACAGAGGCAGGCAATACAGGGTGACCTCAGTCGACTGTTTAATTGGGCCTATACCTGGCAGATGTACTTCAGTATTAGTAAATGAAAGAGCTAAACATTGAAAATAGAAATGAAAAAGCCAGTTACACCATAACAGTATTCAACTAGGTAATGTCAGTCATGAAAAAGACTTAGGAATTATAGTAACAAATGATCTTAAACCAAGCAAACAGTGTACGGAGGCTGTTAAGAAAGCCAACTAATTAATTGGATTCATAGGTAGTGCGTTAGAATATAAATCAGATAATATCATCCTCACCTTATATAATTCTCTAGTTCGCCCACACCTAGAGTACTGTGTCCAGTTCTGGTCGCTTTATTACAAAAAGACATTGTGAAACCTGAGAGAGTACAACGAAGGCTGACCAAAGTGATACCTATATTGAGAAATAAACCATACAAAAGCGTTTAGAAGCCCTGAATCTCTTTACCCTAACTAAACGCAAGTTATGAGGAGCTTTAAAATATTCAAAGGTTGACATGACAATATGGCTGTCGATAAATACTTCAAAGTCGATCACTCGAATTATACCAGAGGCAATGGGCATAAAATAATTGACAATCAATTCCAGTCACATGAAGCTAAGCATTCCTTCTTTAATAGAGTTGTAAATATATGGAACAAACTGCTTTCCAGTGTAGTAAACTATTATACCGTATTAACCTTTAAAGGTCACTTGGATAAGTATTTATCCTCAAACCCCCAGCTTTATATGTTTACTTATGAATAATACACTTTTGCATTATATAAGCTTTTTTTTGGGGGGGGGGGGAGCCTGGACGACGGAACCCACAGAACAACACTGATAAATTCTGCAGAGTCAGTGCTACTTTCCTTCTCAGGTAGATAGTTTAGAATAGGATTTCCTTTCCCTTTTTCCTATGAAATTTCCATGACAATTTTTCTATGCTGCATGGTGGTCCTTCTTACTATTTCCTGCCGGCATCGGCTGGAAGATTTGGTGGATGGGGGGGAGCCTTCCCGCTTCTGTCTTTGTCCTTTACTGACAGAATAGTTTTGTTGGTTACAACCTTCCCTATACCAAACAGCCATGAAAGGACTAACAAGTCTGTCCTGTTTGCGTTCCTTTGTACTCCTTTGTACTCCTTTGCACCCCTGCCATCATCCCTCTCACCCCTGCCATCATCCCTCTCACACCGGCCACCATCTTCTCCCCTTCCACCATTCCCCTCACCCCAGCCACCAACACCATTACCCCTGCCCCCCCACCCCCTTACCCCAGGGTGAAGTGGGTGTGTGTGAGGGGACTTTCACGCCCGCATACAAAGTGGCCTGGGGATTGGTGCTAAGTTCAGTATGGCCCCCCTCCCTCCCTCCCTCTCTTTGTTTCTGATAGGAGATATGTATGGGTAGATAGATTTAGAGATAAATGGGTAGACGAAAGTGGGTAGATGTAGACAGATGATATAGACAGATAGGTGTTGATAGATGGATATGTGAAGATAGGTAAATAGTACAGACTCCGATATATTACAACAAGACCTCTTTTCCATTTAGTTCTTGCAACCTTCTGACGATTTTCCTCATCTCAAAAACACTCCTCTCACTGCCAATGGTTAATGAAGGTTTGATATACCAGTGACCTCTCTAATTAAAAAGGTGATTCCAAGGTTAAGTCTACTGGTATGGTATGAGTAAGAATGAATGGAATACACGTTATGGTATTACAGGGACTCGTTTCATTCACTTATTCATGCCTCTTCATTCATCAGTTGGCTAAAGTATAGTTATTCATTAAATCGTCTCGTCATTCATCAGTACAGCTCACTCATTCACTAATACATCTCTTCATTCATCAGTACAGCTCACTCAATCACTTACTCATCTCTTCATTCTTTAATACAGTACACTCATAGTCACCTCTTCCTTCATCAGTACAGTACACTCATTCACTAATTCATCTCTCCATTCATCAGTACAGCACACTCCTCTTCATTCAACGACACTGATGACACTGATCTTTAGTGTCAGTTGCTGCGGATGCAGCACAGTGGAGAGAAAAACAGGATAGGCGACAGGACTTTTGATGACGGCTGTACACTGTCCAACATCCAGTCCTTTACTATCCCAGAACACAAGGCCGTAGGGACCCTGGGATAGATTTCAAGGCCATTAACGCAAGGCTGACTCACCCACTTGGCCTTGAGTGGCGTTATATAAGCAGTATACCCCATTGCTCTAAGCCTCCCTCTCTTAGACACCACGTTAACCCTAGCACACTTACCTCCCACACCACCAAACTCTGTGTGTGTGTGTGCGTGTGTGTGTGTGTGTGTGTGTGTGTGTGTGTGTGTGTGAGAGAGAGAGAGAGAGAGAGAGAGAAGGTGGGGGGAGAGAGAAACAAAATAAATCATTTCCTAACCAATTTTTGGCAAACTTAGAAGAAGGATGGAGCAACAAATTGGTTTTTAGGGCAACAGGTCAAAGTTCAAGGTGAAAAAGCTAGACCAAACGTCCTCCTTGTACAATTATCTTACGCAGTTTTTATCCACTTACGACCAAAATTTAGAAAATTATTAAGGGCTTAGATCACAGCGCAAAGCCAAAGTTCGATCCGTGTAAGTGCTTAAGAAAATAACTCACACGGTTCTCCTTCGATTTTGGCCAAACTAGGTGGAAGGGTTGAGGGTCTGCCAAGGAGTATACCTTTTCTTTTTGTTGTTTATTTTTCAGAATACTAGGTCAAAGAACAAGGTCAATAGTCAAAGTCAGGTTAACCGAGTTACCCCAAACTTTAGGAATTGTTTAGGGTCAGCAAAGAACAAAGGGACTCAGTTTTCAGAGGTCAGTCAAAGGTCAAGGTCACAGGACATAGTCTAAGGTCGACCCGTATGAGTGTTGACAAAATACCTCAGTTTTCATCCGATTTGGGCCAGACTTGGTGGAAGGGTTGAGGGTCGGCTCAGGAGTAGACTTTTTTTTTTTTTACAGTACGTCCAGGTCACCCTACACGGTATTTAACTGGTTTAAATGGAAATTTGGGAAAAGTTAAAGGTCATGGAAAAACAAAGGGACTCACTTTTGAAACCAGCAGCCAAAGGTCAAGGTCAGAGGTCAACTCATGTGTCTGTGAGTGGACGAGAAAAACAATCTTGACCTGATTTGGATGAAACTCGGTCAGTGAGCTGAGGGTCACCCAAGAGTGCGACCTAATGTTCTTGAGAGAGAGATAGGTCACAGGCCCGCAGAGCAAGGTCAGCTTAAACAGTTCTTATCTGATATAGGCTAAACTTTATACAAGGGTTCGGATTAAAACAAGTACAAAGAAATTAGATTATGAGAACGGTCACCCAAAAATCAAGTCCACAGGCAAAGGTCAAATTTCTAGGTCACTGGCCAACGCAACCTCAAGCAGTTCTGATCTTATTTAAACCAAAGCTGGTGGAAGTGTTAAGGGTCAGGCAAGAATGAAGGAATTAGATTTTGAGGGGAATCTGCCTAAGGTCACAGGTCAAAGTCAGATATTTGACCCTTAGATCCGTTGATGGAGTTGGGTGCTGCAGTATGAGAGAGTTCCTTCTGGTTTGTCTTTAACTATATTGAATGAGTGGATGGTGGTCAGAATCTCCTGATACAGAATACAGTATGCATTCACACTACAGAAAAAATATATATATATGTTTACCAATACAGCCGACGGAAATCAACACTAATAATACATATTTTATTCTCCACGTAGCCCAGGATAACTCTAAGCCCATACACATACGCGCCAATGTATTTCTTTCCACCTGTACACCCACAATAACACATTCCTTCAAGTCCTTCCTTCCTTAAACCCATTCCTCCCTTAAGGTCCTTCTTTCCTTTAAGCCCTTCCTTCCTTCTTTCAACTCCTTCCTTCCTTCAACTCCTTCCTTCCTTCAACCCCTTCCTTCCTTAAAGTCCTTCTTTTCTTCAAGCCCTTCCTTCCTTCAACCCCATTCTTCCTTAAAGCCCTTCCTTCCTTCCTTCAACCCCTTCCTTCCTTAAAGCCCTTCCTTTCTTCAACCCCTTCCTTCCTTAAAGCCCTTCCTTCCTTCCTTAAAGCCCTTCCTTCCTTCCTTCAACCCCTTCCTTCCTTCAACCCCTTCCTTCCTTCAACCCCTTCCTTTCTTCAACCCCTTCCTTTCTTCAACCCCTTCATTTCTTCAACCCCTTCCTTCCTTCCCTCAACCCCTTCCTTCCTTAAACCCCTTCCTTTCTTCAACCCCTTCCTTCCTTCCTTCCTTCCTTCCACACTCACAGTTCCTTCCCCAATCCTTCTCCAGACACAGTACATACCCAACTAAATTTTGAAGCCTGGATGAACCTCTCCTACGCAGCGGCCCGGGGTTCACTTCCCCCCTTGGGTTCACTCAGACGTGGAATGTGAGCTGGGGACGGAAGCGATACATTCTCCTTTAAGCTTTTTAGTTCCTAGGTCGTTAAGCTTTCTACCTGCTTTTTCAAGGTAACTCATGGGCCAGAATTACCGTGTGAGTGTGAGTGGAGGGGGAGTGGTAGTGCTTGGATATTTATTGAGCCGCCTCCTCCACTCTTTTCTCTTCTCTCTCTCTCTCTCTCTCTCTCTCTCTCTCTCTCTCTCTCTCTCTCTCTCTCTCTCTCTCTCTCTCTCTCTCTCTCTCTCTCTCTCCAATAAAAAATCTTGCTTTGCCACAGTAATATGCGTAAGTGAAGTCAACTGACATTGACTTAAAAGAAATGGAGGGAGAGAGAGACAGACAGACTCAGACAGACAGCGAGTAAAATCCCTCAAAACGAAGCTATGGAAGTTTGATTTGAATATTGGTTTTCGCGAATTTATACTCTCGTGAAATATTTAATCTGAAAAACTGGTAATTTAAGGAATCGCATGTTACACAAAACCCAAAGTGCTTGTGTAGGATCGTCCAAACATAGCACAGGCCTTCTACTCCGCCTGATAATCCTGTTGTGTTGAGGGGACGGCTCGGTGTCTTTCCTGGATCACTTTATTCGTTCCCTACCCGCACTGCCTCACCCACGGCCCACACCAGCAGACTGAGCCATCCCTGCCACACGTAACCTACCTCCAAGTGTCTGTTGGAGGAGCATTCACGGCCCACTCTGTATTGAATATGAAAAATGGTAATATTTTCAATCTCACATTGCACAAACATGAAGTATATATATTTAGACAGATAGACAGAGATACAGGTGTAGTTATAGATACTAAAAGATAGATATTGACAGATATAGAAGACAGAGACAGACAGATAGATAAATAAATAGATATTCGAGAAAAACAGAGGGGTATTATTAGGCGTCCTACAGTTCAGAAATGACCACAACAAGATCATGTAAATTCTTAATGATCAGTATTCTTATAAAGACAATCCCATTATACAAGGCAGGTCAGATGGCACTCAAGCCTTCATAACACCTTCTAATTCCTTCCTTTATAATTAAGTTTTTATATTTTATTCATAGTATTCATTGTTGTGTTGCTTCCAGGTGACTCTACACTGAATGACGCGCCATATGTTTTACTGTAACCCAGGCCATTACTACGCTGGGTGGTAACCATATAGCGAGATGGATGCCTGGTGGTCTGCTGGGTTGAGGCGCTCCGAGTGGCTGTCTCAGAGGGGTTTGCGTCTGAGGTATGGTTTGTGGTTTATGTATTATCACTGACGGAAGGATATTTGATTCTCCCCCCAAAATGTCTAGTGATAAGTCTAGCCCCGGGTTCCTACGCTCCTGGGGGGGGGGGGGGGGCAAATAATGACTACAGAGATGGACTGATAGATATAGATTGATAGACAGACAGACAGACAGACAGATATACCATAATATTATACCCAGCTCACGAGATAACACCCAAACAGAACGTAAATATAGCCTTAGTAATTCCATCACTGCAAGGGACCTCACAAAGCAGACTAAGATTTTTGAGATCAGGAAAACTTTACTCAAAAATCCATCTCCTGTCTATACGGGTAAAAAAAAAAAAATACTTTGTCAATATATGAAAAATGTCAATCGCTAAACTGATGGGCTGTCGCTATTTCAGATACACATGATTTTTTTTTTTGGGGGGGGGCAAACTTTCAAAATAGTGTCGTTTTTGAAAATATCCTGTACATCCGTCCAGGTGACAGACTGAAATTGAGCAGTTCAGGGCATGGCTGGATATCGGGGAAATTCCATGAGGTGATAGGTACGTGTGGCAGCTCCGTAACGCCTCTTCCTAAGCGATTTATTTTGCTTGTTACTCCTTATTATTCTCCTCTGTGGCATTCAAAGCATTCAAATACCACTATACTCAGCATAAATAAACATGCAAATTGATATTAACCATCTGCATTCAGAAATAAATCGCTAAGGAAGAGGTGTTAGGGAGCTTCCTTAACCGACGGGAATACTGACTTAGGTGGTTGTTTATGAAGGGAATTAACCCTCTCTTAGTGGGAATAATTCTAGCATTTATTCCGGCTTACTCCATACGATTATTGCTGTAAGGAAATCATAGGAGCCCGAGAGTGTTAATAGTGATACGGCATCATTAAACTTGTCGTAGTGGGCACAGTTCTAGTATTCTACCCCAGCCAACGCAGGACGATTTTATTCAGCTGAGAGTGGGTCGTAGGCAGTGGGAAGGACAGAATCGAGAAGACGGTTGCAGACTTGCCTACCTGTATAAAATTGATGACTATCCAGGAGTTTGATGTGACAGTAATTTTCACCCTCCACCTGACAGTCAGAGGAGGGCTCTGTTATCACTGGGATCAATAGGTGTCCGTCCATAGAGTTGGGCGGCTGGACGGGCGTAGAGATTTCGTTCCCGGGACAGAACTCAGAAAGTATTCACTATAGAGTCATGAAATTTCACACAGTTATGTGTCGTATAGTGAACTGGTACCTTTGATAGGTAGAACGCTGTGTCTTAAGTAGGATTTTTTTTTTTTTTTTAATAATGAAAATGTAAAAAAAAAAATCAGATATTCAATGCGACCTAAGCAAGGAATCTGAAGTGCCCTGGTTATGTGTCCTCAAGGCGTTCTCCTCATGCCCACCTTTAAAAGATTTGGGGTGAGGGCCGTTATGCGCTTGGTTAGGTGTGCAGGGAGATGGGGGGGGTATGTGCTTGGTCAGATGGAGGGTTGCAACAGCGTAGCGTTGCCAATAATTTTATCAAGATAAACAGGGAAAGAACAAACTTAACACAAAAAAATACAAAAAAAAATCCATGCGCCATATTACAGGTGTCCTCTGTTCATTTTTTAAAAATGCAACAGTCGAACATGAACGGCTGGAAGTTGAAGTGTGGGGAAAAACTAATCTGGGGAAGCGAATTCCGAAGAGAAGTAGCTCTGGAAATAAATGAATTCTGACAGGCAGTAGTTCTCCAATATGGCAGTGTCACAGTCGAGTCATGAGTGCTAAAATCCAAACTGATGATCTCCTATGATACCAGAACTGTTTTTCATTCATCCCCTACCCCATTTCTCACTGATCGAGGCGCCGTGAAGACTTGTGGTGATGTCTGATAGATGTTTGGGATGTTGCTCTATCCTTTTTACTATAACGTGGCCCAAATTTGCCATCCATCCACCTAAAATGCAAAGCTGTAACAATAGATTAACATTAGAAAGTAATGCTAGTCACGAAGAATTACTGTGGAAATGATATAGAGTCATAGCATCATCTTTTTCTGCTACCAGACTACGTGAAATAAGCTGCAAAAGGGCAAAAATCTGGGCCAGGTGAAGATGAAAGGACTGTAATTAATTGTCATGGTCTGAACATCCCTAGTATCCTATTTGCCTCTTGATTTTATTCAGCTGAGTGTGAGCCCTACGTGACTGGGATCAGTATTGTTACAGTTAATCGCTTGCTGTATCCTCAGTGTCAGTTATCTATTATGTTCATTTCAGCTATTAATTAGAGCCTACAGGAGGGATTGCACTGAACAGATCATTGAAGCCACTATCTCAATTCATAAATCAATTCAGAAAACCTTTAATTTAACAGTATTTTAGTTTGATTGTACTGGCAGTAAGGTGTGGACAGGTAAAAGGTGAACATACTACCTTAACACGTATTATCTACAATTCTTAAATCTTAAACACACACACACACACACACACATCTGAAAACTGTATAATCACGTGAATGTTAAAATATTTTCAGTCCATTAGATAAGAAGCATAAAAATACCCTTGTTCTAAAAAAAAAAAAAAAAAAAGTTCTGACCGTCATTAATGTCATAAAAACATTCTAAATAAAAGCGAAATAAAAATCAGTTCCAAATACTGTAAATACGTATAAAATCAGTTGTTCTAAATACTGATACACAGACATCTTGCTCATTAAGATTTTTATTTACAATGCAGTAGGAGCCCCAACATTCAGGTGAACGACGTCAGTGAACCACAAACAGGAGAAACTCTGATAAAGCAAGGCGATGCACTGGTACATCTACGATACTAACTTCCCCGTACTCGTCAACACACGAAAAAAAACAGTAAGTAGAGTGCTATAAACACTGATAAACAGATATTGGCTCTAAACGCTTTTACATCCTTCCGTTTAAACGTGCTATCTACCTGTTATGTTTTTTGCCCCATCAGGAGTGCAGTGACCCAAGGCTAAGTCTCTCTCCCTCAGTGGCATTAGGCGAGCAAGATAATCCTAACCCTTCCTCGGATGGGCCCTTATTTATCACACCCGGTTGAAGCGCCTTATCCAGCTTGACCACCAGGCGTCTTTTTTGCTTACATAGTTACCACCCAGTGTAGTAATGGCCTCCCGGGTTATACGAAACATTTGGGTTGTCACTCATTGCGGAGTCACCTGAGAATAGCGCTACAGAGAGTGAGTGGATAGTGCATGTCCCCACGTACCATTATATATACATCAAAATAGTCACACACACACACACACACACACACACACACACACACACACACACACACACACACACACACACACACACACACACACAGGACAAGTTTTCAATAGGATGTATTGCAGGATATAAAGGATGATGGCTGAAGTCAGTCACCTCTCTCTTCCCCTCAGACTCTCCATCACCATTCTTTTATCTTTATCCTTCCCTGTTCCTCTCCTCCCCTTGCATCAATCACCCTGCCTCTCACCCTTCCACCCGCCCCTCCAGTACCCTACCTCACCTTGCAATCACCCTTTTTTTCACCCCAAAATGCAGTTCTTACCTGTATTACAAGACGACAGGTTAATAAGAGGAACGAGAATTACCTTGCTTTGTTGTTGCTTGTGGTGGTGGTGGTGATTATTGTTAATATTATTATTATTATTATTATTATTATTATTATTATTATTATTATTATTATTATTATCATCATTATTATTATTATTATTTTATTATTATTATTATTGTTATTATTATTATTATTATTATTATTATTATTATTATTATTGTCAGCATCATTATTATTACTGTTCTTATCATTCTTTTTTGTTCATGTTCTTGTCGTCGTCTTTGTTATTGTTGAAGAAAACTTCGAAGTAAACCTCCACTGCCCTCAAACTGTTAACCCTACAGCACCGATTTTTCACAGGGTATACTCACACGGCACCTCCCCACCGCCCATCACAATCCCAGCTCATCCCACCCATTCCTTTGTCCCCCACGTCCATTTTTATTACCCTCCCCCAACACTCACATTCATGGGCCTTTTCTTTTTAATAAACCTTCAAAGCACTCAAGAGGCCACTCCTACAAAACCCATCTTCACAGGGTATACGTCCCTACCCCTGCCCTACCACCCATCAAAAATCCAGCCCATCCCACCCACTCCCTTGCTCACCACGCCCATTTTTTACCAACCCACCCACTTTGACGGCTTCATGGTGCAGGTTAGGTAGTCAGAGAACGCGTTTTTAACATGTTCTGGCCACCTCCAGGCGAATTTACTCTTATAATGACAGCTTTTTCAACTGGAAGGGTTAAATACAGACCTCCATTAACCCTCTCTTCGTCTGAACAACTCTAGCATTCTGTTCTAGTTCACGCCAGATGATTGGTTTAGCCAAGAGTGAATCATGGGAGCCTGAGAGTGTTAATGCCGTCACTATCAGCCCATTCATGGTCGGGGCAGCTCCAGTACCCTAATCCAGATGTCATTAGATTGTTATATTTTGATGATCGTGAC
>JAGKTI010022293.1:0-15325 GCA_018397915.1 Birgus latro | reverse complement strand
TCGCCAAAGTCCCGAAAGATGGATGACCAGGAGTCTGAAAGGTAGGTTAGAAGATCGCCAGTGGAGAGTCCCTGACGGAACCCATACTGACGATCAGAAAGAAGGTTGTGACAGGAAAGGTGCTTTAAGATTTTTCTGTTAAGAATAGACTCGAAAACTTTTGAGACACAGGATGATAAAGCAATTGGACAATAGTTAGAGGGTTGGGAATGGTCACCCTTCTTTGGGAGCGGCTGAATGAGAGCAAACTTCCAGGAAGAAGGAAAGGCATAAGTTGATAGACAAAGGCGAAAGAGTTTACCTAGGCACGGTGTAAGCACAGAAGCACAGTTTTTGAGGACTACAGGAGGGACTCCATCAGGTTCATATGCCTTGTAAGTATTTAGGGCAGTGATGGCAGAAAATACATCAGCTGAAGAAATTTTAATGTTAGTCATGGGGAAGTCAGAGGGGGGAAGTGGTGGAGGAATAGCACCGGAATCGTCTAAGGTGGAATTGGAGGAGAAAGTCTGAGCGAAGAGATCTGCTTTATCAGTAGAAGAAATAGCTACAGAGCCATCAGAGTAGAAAAGAGGAGGGAAGGATGATGAGGTAAAGTTATTAGAAATGTTTTTGGCAAGGTGCCAGAAGGACCGAGAAGAATTCGAGTTGGAGAGTTGGGAACATTTAGCATGGATGAGATTATTTTTAGCAGAGCGAAGAACAGACTTAGCACGATTCCGAGCAGAAATATAAAAAAAGATGTGATTCAGGGGAGGGTTGGCTCCGGTACCTTTTATAGGCCCTCTCCTTGTTGCGGACAGCATTAGAACAAGCGTGATTAAACCAAGGCTTTCTTGCATTAGTCAGAGGACATGAGAAAGGAATGTATGCTTCCATGCCCGAGAGAATAACCTCCGTAACGCGCAAGGCACACTCAGACGGCTCCCGGCCATGGAAGCAATAATCATTCCAAGGAAAATCAAAGAAGTACTGCCTGAGGGCCTCCCAATCTGCAGCTCCAAAGTGCAACAGGCAGCGTTTCTTTGGAGGGTCCACAGGCCGTACAGGAGCAATAGGACAGGTTAAGGTAATAAGGTTATAATCGGAGGAGCCCAACAGAGAGAAAAGATGAACAGTGTAAGCAGAAGGATTAGTTGTTAGGAAAAGGTCAAGTATGTTGGAACTCTCTCCAAGCTGGTTAGGGATACGGGTAGGGTGCTCCACAAGCTGTTCTAGGTCATTAAGGTTAGAAAAGATGTAAGCTTGTTCACCAGGTGGATCAGTGAAAGGAGTGGAGAGCCAAAGGTGGTGGTGAACACTGAAATCTCCTAGAATGGAAATTTCAGAGAAAGGAGAAATGGATAGAATGTGTTCCATCGTAGAAGTAAGATAGTCAAAGAATTTTGGATAGTCAGTAGAATTAGGAGATAAGTAAAAAGCACAGATATATTTAGTCAGAGAATGACAGGAGAGCCGAAGCCAGAGAGTAGAGAATTCAGAAGAATCAAGTTCAGGAACACGAGAGCAAGATAGATCGTTGTGTACATATACGCAACAGCCACCTTTGGCTTTGAAATGAGAATGGAGAAAGTAGGAGGATACAGAAAAGAGTTTGTTGTCAGTTGCCTCAGACAGCTGAGTCTCAGAGAGAAAGAGAAGGTGAAGTTTAGAGAAGAGGTAGTGCTCAACAGAGCGAAAGTTAAAGAAAAGGCCGCGAATGTTACAGAAATGAGGAAGGAGTGAGTCAGACAGTAGTTCCAGGCAGCTCCGTGAGTCGTCACCGGGAGAGGGGCGGATGGTAGGGGCATTTATGCCCCCTCCCCCTGAGGACTCCGAGGCATAGTTCAAGTGCACCATTTTTTTAAACAATTTTGAAAAGGAAGTGTAGTGTGTAGCGTGCATGTAGTTTGGTGTTGACAGTTAGAGAAACTTGTACTGGAGCGCATGCTGGCCTACTACCTGTGTTACTGAGACACTGAAAAAGTTCAGCAAAGGGGGATGGTCAGGAACAAGTCTTGAGGGCTGATGAAACGGGAGGTCCAGCTCCCCCTGTCATCAGCCTTCCATCCACCTTGGGAGTACTACCCTGCTCGACTGGTGTTACAGTCTACTCCTATACTAACATATATTTTTCATATTACACTATAAAGGCAAATGCTCCTATGATTTCCACACACTTCTTTTTCCCTTTTTCCTGTCTATCTACCTATCTATTGCCAGAAGCCTTAATCCCGTAAGGAGTGGCCACAAATATATCGCCTCCGTGTCGCCCTGTCCTCCGCCATTTCACTGCCCTGCTCCCAGCTCACACCCCCATCCCTCATATACCTCCTCACTCCATTCCTGCACCTCATCCTTGACCTCCCCCTTCCTCTCGCCCCCTCCACATCACTTGCATACACTCTTCTCGTTAGACTCTCGCTCTCCATCCTTTGCCCATGGCCATCCACCTCAATGTATTTTGCCTAATCCTTTCTATCACATCCAGAGCCACACTACAACGCTTCTTCACTCCCTCATTTGTCAGTCTGTCTCTCCATGTAACTCCACATGCTTTTCTCAAATACCCCATTTCCACCGCTCTCACTCTTGACTTGTGTCCTTCCAACAAGGTCCATGCTTCATATCCATCCGTAAGAGTTGGTACAGGCACTCATAAAAGTTCGTGGGGGTCCGTGTGTGTGTGTGGGTCTCTGCAGTACCCATCCCTTTCTATACGACGAGTCTAAAACGACGTGACGACGCAAACACCCACACACACGGCAGAACTGTGACTTGATGTAATAAAGAAAGGATTATGTTTGTCAATCATATGTTATCGGTAGTCATAATCAGTTCAATGTTGTATAATAAGATATGAAGGTTAGAGCCCTTTCGATGTCTAACTTTTCATTAAGCAAGTGAGCAGTGACGACGGTAGTGCAGGTCGAGATGCAGTTGAATCGTTTCGAAAATTTGCTTCGTATCCACATGAATAATGTTGTAAACCATTAAGAGCTGAATGCCCACAGTATCGAACATAAATGTTGTTTAGCATATCTTCGTCATATATGGCTCCATATAACCAGTGAAAAAACACTTCTGAATAATACAGTAGGTTATAAAACATTCTAAGCAGACCAAGACTCGAAACAATGAACAGTGAAGCAATATGAGTTGGCCAAAGTCGTAATGGAACAGCCTCGAGTCAGAAGGAGTTAGTTCCCTCTCTGCTATGGTATTTGAGGTTAAAGCCATTTGTTAATATAGAAATGAAATAGTATATATGCTACACATACGAAATCCTCACTGCGCAGTCATTTGATGTCGACCAATTACTCTCTATATAAATACCATACGTCAGATCGCAATATATTGTCCTGCATCTCGACCTGCACTACCGTCGTCACTGCTCACTTGCTTAATGAAAACTTAGGCATCGTAAGGGCTCTAACCTTCATATCTTATCATACAACATTGAACTGATTATGACTACCGATAACATATAATTGACAAACATAATCCTTTCTTACTTTATTACATCAAGTCCCAGTTCTGCCGTGTGTATGAGTGTTTGCGTCGTCACGTCGTTATACAGACTCGCTGTATAGAAATGGGTGGGGATTGCACCGGCCCACACACACACGGACCCTCACGAACTTTTATGAGTGACTGTACAACAGTACTGTCATGCAGCGTCTCTGTTACTTCCATGTTCACTACTCTCTTTCTTATCACTGCTTTCAAAGCGCCAGCAACCTTTCATCCGCCTTGTACCCTTTCAAGCACTTCACCGTCTAAACTTCAATCCTTACTCATCACACTTCCCTAGTACTTAAATGCACTCACATTTTCCACTACCTCATCATCCAACCTCACTGAACATCCAGCAACTTCATTTCTCTCGAAGACCATAACTTTACTCTTCCCTACATTCACCTTTAGATTCCATTTCTAACACATTCTCCCAGACTCATCCACCAAGCATTGCAGTTCCCCTTCGTCTTCACTTAACAATACACTATTATCTGCAAACAAGAGTACAGGAAGTTTCCAAACGCTGTCCTCTCTCGTTAGGGCAGCTCCATCATCCACTGCCCTACCGTGTACGTCTTTTATAACCCCATCCATACACAGGCTGAACAACCATGGAGACATGACACGTCCCTCCTTCAATCCAACATTCAAACAGAAAAATTCACTCAGATCATTTTCCACACTCACTGCAGCCTTAGCACCCCCATGCGTACTCTTCACGGCATTTTTACAGCTTCCCATTTACTGCATATATTCTTAATATTATCCACATTCCTTGTTCCACCCTGGCTACGATTTCTCCACATCCATGAAGCCGAATATAACTTCTTTCCCTTCTCTAGAAACTTTTCCACTAAATACCCAAGAATGAGTATCTGATCTACACCACCTCTTCCTTTCCAAAAACCTCCCTTTTCTTCTGCAACTAATTCCTCTGTTATTTCCCTAACTCTGTCAATAAGTATCCTACCATATACTTTTCCTATTAAACCAAAAAGACAAATGCTCCTGTGATTTCCGCACACTTCTGCTTCCCTCTCTTCCTTTGTACAGGGGAATAATTTTACCTGACTTCCAATCCTTCAGGACTCCACCTTCCTCCTAGGCCAATCTGCACATCTTCCATATCCATTCTACCACTATCTCTCTCCCATGATTCAGAATTTCATCATACACTCCATGAATTCCTGGGGCTTTCCTCATTCTACTTCACTGCTTCCATTACTTCCATCCTACTGATCTCTTCCTCCCTTCTCACATCCTTCCTTCTCCCACCCATTCCCCATCCACTTATACTAACATTACTTTCATCCTCTATTTTTAACAGTTCCTTAAAGTGTTCCTTCCATCTGCTTACTTTTCATCCCTTCTCCACTATCAATCTACTATTTTTATCTTTCATTTTCATGCTAACTCCTTTACTGCCTTGTATAATTCTCTTCACCTCCTTCCAGAAAATTTCCTTACATTCCCTCCACTTTGCACTCAGATTCCTTCCAAATTCATCATCCAATCTCTTGCTACTCTCTTACTAATCTTTTCACCTCTCTCTTCCTTTCTACATATAACTCTTTCTTCCGCCTCTCAACGTCGTCCATGCCTCTGATTCCCATCTACTCACTACATGCCTTCTTCTTTTGCACCACAGTTTGTCTCAACTCTTCATTCCACCTTGCTGCTCCTTGCACCCCCTTTCGTCTTCTCACCCCACCCACCACCTCACATGCTGCACAGGTTCCTTCTGTGAATATATTGCACACACCTTCCACTTCCTTCATCTGCTCGAAGTCATGTTTACCTAATCGCTCCTCGAATTCCTTCTTATCTTCTGCCTTTGTTCTATCCTCTTGCAACCTTTCCACCCTCCTTCTATGCACTACTTCCTCCTGTCCTTCCCCCCTTCAATTTCTCCATTGCACTTAAACCTTGACTTTCACCACCACCAAGTGGAGGTGAGAAAGTCCACTCCTTCAATCTCTGTATACTCTTGTATCCATTACATACTTCTCATTGTCTCATCCACACACGCATAATAAATAAGAAATCAGTGAAAACTGTTATCTTTGTGTCTGTCAGTATGTCAAGTCTTCCTCAGGTTAGGGACGTTTGCTCACCTAGCCATACACTGAATTTATATGTCTGGTGGTAGAAGGTATAAAACAGCAATTAACGGCAATCTGTCTCAGTGGCTCTGTGCCTGTCGCTGTGTTCCACATTTTTCATACGGAAGGAGGCATGTTCCCAGTTGAGCTGGGTGATATCACTGAACAGTAACCCTGTGCGTCCACACGGTCGAACAATGTCCGTCGGACAAACACTGTTACCAGTTAACAATGGAAAGCGGAAAGGCTCGCTGATGACGTCAGAAGCGAGCACCAAGAGGTGTACCGGACACTGCCCATGTTCGTAGTATCGGAACTTCGGAAACTGTCTGGTGGGACAGAGGCCTGGAAGTATACGATACTGCCAGGCACACGATGAACAAAGTTACTTGGTTACCGGATTTTCTAAGTCTGTTAGTTGATTAGTTCTCACCTGCCCTGTCAACATGGCACGTATCAGGAATAACTGCAGACAGACTCTGTTTAGATATTCTTGTTCTGTACTGAAGGAAAGTGTAGGAGCACTCGGTGTAAAGGTAAATCAACGTTGCCTCTAGACGTGCTTCTGGTGAAATGCTCTTCCTCATACAGGTGTCCTGCTTCGTTATGAAAGGTTTTACCTTCTCCAATAAGTCGTAGAAGCTGTTTGGGTCCATCCTCATATAGTTTGTGAAGTCTTATTCATAACCAATTCGCAGTTCATGTAAAATGGTTGCATGGCTTCCCCTTTCTCTTCGTGTTTGTAACCAGTCCTTGCACCATTCCCTTCTTGTCACCTTGTCCTCACACAGTGCAGCAATTATCATGCTGCATAGTGCAATTTTCTTGGTTTTAGAAACTGTGGTATACAACTTCATCTGGTACCACTGTTTGTTGCCATATCAACTTCCCTCGTTTCAACGATTATGACGTCATCCTGCTTCGCCTTATGATATGGTAACAGTGTTTGTCCGACGGACATTGTTCGACCGTGTGGACACCACAGCAGTCAGAGTGAAGCAATAACTGAAGAAATGACATTTTATAGCCCTGCCTACCTATCTGCCATATCACTCATACCAGAAGGAACGTTCTCGTCATAGCTGAATAGACTCATTTGCTGATAGCAAGCACAGAATAGTAAAAATCCTCGGTCCGTAACTAAGAGAATGCCATTATATATGTCTTGTGTGTCGCTCACGTCCTCCACTACTAGCGGATCGTATTCCCACTAAACTGAAGGAAATAAGGGGCTGGCAAGAATACAACAGCAATTAATGAGACTCTAAATCGAAAATACCTATTTTAATGAAGATCCACTCTTGGCTAACTGAGCCTGTGTGCCATTAGCAAGAACAAAGTAGCAATGCATTGGAATGGAATGTTTCTCAGTCTGTTTGGATTTCACATCTCTCTCTGTAAGAGAGCCATATTTCCACTATGGCTAAATAAAATCGTTTGATGGGAGCAAGTACGCGATATTAATAAGAATTTATATTTGTGTTAGTGTCAGTTCATTTCCCGAGTCAGTCTTTCTGTCTTTCAGTCTTTCACGCCTTGCTCATAGCGCATGGTTTATTCTCTCCTAAGCTAAAACAAATCATTGGAGGTACCAAGAATAAAACAGTAACTAATGTGTACTGATAAATGACAGATCGTTCCTCGGTCTTTCCTTCCGCCGGGTCTTCTGTCTCTCTGTCTTGTACATCTTCTGCTCTGAGAAAGCTGTATTATCAAATAAATTGAGTAAAACCGCCTGTCGATACAAGAGATAAAACTGCAGTCAGTGTGAATAGATAAGGCAGAGTCTGTGTCTGAGAATCATACTGAAGGAGCGGTTTCTCATCTAAGTTAGCTCTAATCTTTGGCGTCAGCAAGACAAAAATATAAACTGTACTAAAGTTCAAATAGAATATGTTTGTATGTTCGTACAGCTGTCTCTCTGTCTGTTGGTTTGTCTCCCAGTCATTTTGTCTGGTTTACGGGAAGGGCGTTTTCTTACCTGAGCTGGGTCTAATAGTCCGGCGTAAACAAGACCAAGATAATCCTGTTGTGTCTTATTTGGATTATTTCAGTCTGTCCGTACACTACTTTAGGCTCAGTCTCTAGTATAAAGTGTCTGTCTCCCTGTGTGGCTGTTTCCCTTTCCTTACGGAGATCCGAGTTTTCACCTTGGTTTAATAAGAATGTCTGGCGATAGTAAACATAAATGAAGAGTCTTAATAAATTTCTTAAAACATATGCTAGTCTTCCTGTAAGTTTTTCTGTCTGTCTGTCAGTCTATTGGTAATTTTTTAGTAGATGACCGTGACCTCAGCTCAGTAAAATCGTCTGGTGTCGCCATGGAAGAAAATTGCAATTGATAATGCACAGACCTTCTTTCCATCTCTTGTCTGCCTACTTGCCTTATATTTACAGCTGGGACGTGGTCTTAGACTAGTGAATAACACTGCCCGGACGTAGCAAGAATAAAATAACAATCACTGTAGGTCGGTAGAAGACTAGCCGACCCTTTCTGTCCTTCTGTCTACCACCCTTTCCGTGTGGGAGGTCCTCTCACCCACAGCAAGCTAAAAAAACAAAATATCGCTTGATGGTTGAAATACTAAAACAGTAGAGAGTCGATATGTTGTAAATCGTCTGTCTGTGTGCGTGTTTCTTCTTGTTTCTTTGTCTGTCTGTTAGTAAGGTGTGGTGGTATACTTAGCTTTTCACCAAGGAGAACGAAATAGCTGATGGCTGCAGACTACTGGAGGATAATTATCAGTCCTATTCCGATAGTATTTGAACAACGATATTGAAGCATACTTTTGTGAAATTTCTTTTGCATGACCAGATAAGGTGCCATAGATTAGCTGTTTGTTTGTCTGTATGTTTATTGCCGTCCTGAAGGTGACTTGTGTCCGACTCCATTATTCTGTATAAAACTCCAGATGAGATTATTTATAAATATATTGCAATGCCTTTAACTTTTTAGTTGAAGCAATGTATCGTTCACTTGCTTTTCTTCAACGCTTTCTTCTTCTGTTGCTATGTAGTCAGAAAATTTCATATGCATTTACGCAGTACAGGTTCTGCAACACGTCCTGGGGGTCGTGAGTTATTTCGATGCGTAAAGCAAAGGAGGTGATCGTTGCTGGGAGATAGTGGAGAGAGGAGGAAGGGAAAAAGGGACTGGAGGTCTGTACTAACACCGGACTTTCTTGGTTCCCTGGCACCAGCTTAGACCAGGCATGAATACTTTCTTTGAGTCGACTCTGCCTGCACATGTCTTCGAGGTAATCAATACAGCTATGGCGTATGGTACTGATGGCATCTCTCCTGTTGTACTCATGAAATGTGTTTACATTTCGCCAACTCTTGCTTTAATTCGCAACATTTCAAGCTGTCTTGAAGACACTTCGTAACCATTTAACTATTGTTCGTTGGTCTTAATTTCCTAAATTTATATATATTTACTGCAGTTAGATTTATAATACCATTTCCTCTCAGTCCTTTTTTTTTTTTTCCTGCCAATACGAAGTCTTCACTGCTGCTTCACTGGTGATCTTACATACTTTTCAAATTCCTGGTCATCCTGTTTTAGGGATTAAGAGAAAATCTTTGCTGTTGTTTAAAAACCTTCAGCCGAGTCCGAGACAATAGTTTGATTTTCAGACTGCACTCTTTTCAAATTTTGCTGATGATATTAATATCAACATTTGCTGAAGATACTAAAATTAATAAGAGAGCCATCACATCTAGAGGCAGGCAAGCCAGAGTGACCTCCTTCGACTGTTTTGGCCCCGAACGTGGCAGATGGATTTTTATATTAGAATGTACATATACATAGAAAGTTGACACAAAAAAGTCAGTAACACTATGCACAATATTCAACTGGCTAATCTCAACTATATAATTCACCAGCACTCCAACAGTTAGAGTACTGAGTCCAATTCTGTCACCTTAATACAAAAAAGACTGAGAGAACCTTCAGAGAGTTCAGCGAAAGGTACCATAAATGATACCAAGCTTGAGAAAATACCATGCTTAGATGCCCTGAATATAAGTATTTAAAATCTTTACAGGACCTGATAACATGGCCTTCAATAAATATTTCACACTAGTTCGGTAACATTAATCAGAGGTAATGGCCATAAATAATCGGCAAACGACTCCGGTCACATGAAGCTATGCATTTATTCAAGAGCTGTAAAAATACGGAAAAAATTGTCCTCCAAAGTACAGCAGTAAACTGTGATAAACTAAGTACCTATATAAACTGCTTGGGTAAGTATCTGCCTTTTAACCCCCACCATACTATTTTTACTCCCAAATAATACATTTTCATATATATATATATATCAATGCTTGGAGAAAACAACTGCAGAATAACACTGATACATACTGCTGACTTAATGTTAATTTCGTTTTCAACAAGATAGTTTTTCGTTTTCGAAGGCTGCAACATGCTTGCATGCGTCGGCCTTTTTGGATTGGAGCGTGTAGCATTTTATGACCGGATGCCCTTCCTGATGTCTACCAATGACCCTTGGGTGGATTCGATCCTCCGACCCTACGGCCAGAGCGGAGCGCTCTAACCCACTGAGCCACGGCTGCTAGTGTGGAATATAATTTCCTTTCCCTCTTTCCCATGAAATTTCCGCTACAGCTTTTATATGCAGCATGATGATCCCTCTCATTATTTCCTGCCGGCTTCGGATGGAAGGTTTGTAATGTTCCTGCTTTTCTGTCCTTATCTTTAGCTCAGTTTGTTATGACCTTCCCTTTAACAAACAGCCATGTCTGTTACTATTTGCTTTCCTTTGTACTCCTTTGTACTACTTTATGGGTTTCAATCCCTCTATTCGTGCCTAAATCTTGAAATTCAATACTGCATATTCTGTGGCTGTTTGTGTGGACACTACATGTTCTTCTGGTAAAGCTGTCAGTGGTAGTCCAACATAAACCCTTGTCTGTCACCAGTTCCATTCCCCCTGTTCATCTAAACTATTTGAGGTATGTAGCAAGCTCTAACCTCTGTTACAGTGATGATTTCAACTTTCACATTTCCACCCACAAATTACGTGACATCTACTGTATCACATCAAATTGGTTGAGACTGTGACAAGCCAGAATTCAGATTTTTTAAAATATGCAGTTGGACAAAATAATAATAATAATAATAATAATAATAATAATAATAATAATAATATCATAACAACACTATAAACTTGTCCAAGGACAATTTTGATAATGAAAAACTTCTCACAGCCATTGCCTACTAGAAGCTGAGCTATAAAAGGACCTTGAGGGCAAGATCACTGATCTTGTGCATGTCACCGTAGGCCACAACAGTCTATAAGTCCAACAAGTTTGGTGACTCTAGCTTGAATCCTTAATAGTAAATAAGATGATGTTCAGAATATCTGGAAATGCCCCAATTTTTGACCTCAGGCTATGTCAGAGAACAGTCAACTGATTGGAACCATACTGTTTTCCAATATGCAGCTGCCTTAACCGCCTCTGCGTCTGGCTGTTTTTACCGCCGTCACTCTCAAAGTATGGGCAATTTTCCCAAAGTTGCTTGTTTTCAAACCTTAATATCTCAGAAAGTATAGCAGTTAGGAAAAGAAATTAAAAACCATTTTACTTAACAACTCCTCTTCTTGTGAATAAAACCATCCTCTGGTCAGTAGCTGGTCTCGTAATATTAGTACTGGATACTGACCTACTAGAAGCCCAGCTGTAAAGGAACCATGAGGTCAAGGTCACTGATCAGGTGCATAACGCCTTAGGTAATCCCAGTCTATAAGTCCACCAAGTGTTGTGGCTGTAGCTTTAATCCTTCATGGAAAATTAAGTGACATCCGGAATATCCATAAAAGACCCAATTTTTGACCCCAGGCTATCTCAGAAAATAATCAACCGATTGAAGCCATACTTCTTTATGCAATGCGGCCGCCATAACGCTAGAATGCAGTAAAATTTCAGCTTGTTAGCTAAAGCAGTTTCTTAGATATCGTCACAGAATGCAATTTTTTTACATTCCAAATAAGTTTCGGTGACTTAGTTGCTGAACTGCAATCATATTTGACGAGAGGAAGCCGCCAGCCAGGCGATTAACCTGACAAAGTTTGAAGGCTCTACGCCAAAGAGCATCTGAGTGATGGCCATTTACGCTTTAAGAAGAAAGAATAATAAGAGTATTGACAAAAACAAGAAAATCTCCCACAGCGATGAGAGATGTGTTAATAATAGTAGCAATAGTAATAATAATAATAATAATAATAATAATAATAATAATAAGAATAATAATAATAATAATAATAATAATAATAATGATAACAATAGCAACTAATCTGATATCTTCTTTTCTGTGCTTGTCACAATCTTGCACATGACCATCCCAACATTCAGAACTTGGTCCTTCATCGTAATCAGCATCCTCGGTGTTGCTTTTCTCGGTATGGATCATGGAATGGTGTATAATTTGTCGTGAAATCAGGAACGCAGAAAAAAAAAAAAAATATGCTAAACATTCTCCATGTTTTCCTGAACGATTTAATGGGGATTTACTGACTTTTGTGTGTGCTGTGGGGCTCATGTGTGGAAGTATTCACTACATACAGGATTGCTGAACAGGATAATTTTCAGGTCTTTTCGTCTCGTCAACTCCCCCCACCCTCGACACTGAATCGAGGCATTTCATAATGAACTGATCTTAATTACGTCACTTTGTCATTTTTATACAGCATTAGAAGCCTCTCAGCCTTTGGTTCTTTCTTCTTTGTATAATATAACTTGTTCATGGAGTGATTACCCTAACCACATTACAACCCTTCAGTACCACCACACATGCCAGACGTGCTGTCACGCCTAGATCCAGGAGAAGGCAAGCAATACACCACCTTTCGTATGCTTATCGACACAAGCAAATTCATCAACACCCACGGCAAAATAAGGTGAGTTATATGGAATCTAGTATAATAGATAAAACGCCTGCAAAACAGAGTCAGCAGTCTAATTTGACGCTCATATATGGACTCGCTTTATTCCCTTTACTATGTTTGTTTTACAAGGGCACAGTCACAGCCTTGTTCCACTCTGCTGATACGAATCCATTCGCCTTGGCATTATGGCATTTTTTCACACACATTTTTCCTATCATTGCATGGTGCCCTCTCATTCTTGAACATTTCACAGCTCTCTTAACTTTTCCTGTTGACACAATCTCGGGCACTGCATTCCTTCTTGTGCAACACCAGACTTATCTTGCTTACCATCATTCTGCTCTGGTTATTTCATTTCTATATGTTTTTTTTTTTTTCAGAAGTCATTGTCTCTCTCTATCTCCTTCTCCCCTTTTTCTCATCATTCTTTCATGCTCAGTCCTTATATCCCCAGTATTAAGGGGAAGGAGAATACTTCCCCAACATCCCTGTTTGTCGGAACAGGCGACTAAAAGGGGCCCTCTTTTTTGTCCTCAATCCTTCTGTCTTTACTGTTCTCCTCTCCTCTTCTGTCCTACCTCCCTTCTTGATATTTTCGTGTTTCGTACGGCCTTTTTTCCCCTCTACTCCTACCGCGTTAGATATGTGGTCTCATGACTTTAAAAGAGTAAGGACTTCCCACTGACGTTGACCCTTCCACCCTTCCTCAGTCGAGCCTTTCAACCAACTGACCAATCAAGCCACTTCCTCACCAAGTCAGTTTAACGGCCACTTCCTCACCAAGCCTCTTCCTCGCCAGCCGCCTTATCGCCAAGTCACTTTAACGTCACCTCAACGCCAAGACCGTTTCAAAGCAAACCTTAGTGCCATATAGGCAATTTATATCTTGGTATAAATACTTTATTATTCATTCTTTCAGTCCTTGCTCGTTTCCTCTTTTTTCCTATTCTGTTTCTAAATTTGTATACATTTAATCCAAACATTTTCAGATATAAAAGTTTGCTTCAGTTTTCTTTCAAACTGTTCATTTACTACAATATCATTCTTCTTTCGTCTTAATTCCAGTCTTGCATCCACTTCATCTGTACCTTCTGTTTCTCATCCACAGCATTTGTCGCCTTTACTTTCCACTTTCCATCGTCACTGGGGTATGTGGCCTTGGCGTGTGCCCAGCCCAGTTAGGATGTATAGTTCCGTCACTCTAGGCAAGGTGTTTTACATATGAATCTTCCCCAGAAGTAGTTGGTTGATGGTTATCATCATTCCGGGAGAAGCAACCATGGGAGTGATGTGTGGCCAAGGCCTGGTAGCTGCGATTGCACAATACTTCCATGTGAGAAAATGGACCACATTTACCAAGTAGTCCGGGCTGAGACTACTACTCATCTTCTATACGCTTATCATCCTCTTGGGGGGTTATGACTCCTACATTTTCACTGCATGTGGAGGGGCCCTGTGTGCTTCTCCATTCCCATTGGGTTATATCCTTACAAGACAAGACACTCATTCATCATTCATAAACAATCACTTCATGCTAAGAGCAAATTTATTAAATCCATCTATTCCTTAGCCGATGAATATAACTCCTCTTCTGTCATTAACCCATACGTCACCCATTTTGTTTTCACTGAATTTTGCTTTGAGTAATTCTGCCATCGTTCTTTTCTATATGTCGCCATGCATACAAAGATCATATGATCAAATAAATACTTGAATCTTTCTCTGTCGGCAGTGGTGTCAGCAGCATTTTAACATATTATTCTCTGAGTAAGAACACACAATACTAGACGTCCAACAACTTTCACTGCAGTTTTTCCTGTACCTCTTGTATTAATATATTATTTTCGGGTTAATTTACTAATAATTTTTATATATTTTAATGGCTCATGTCCAATGGGTTGCCGTTATTTTCCAGTACTGTCAGTCTACCTATCCTTTGCCAGACGCATTAATCCCGTAAGGAGTGGTCACAAACAATGCACCTCCATGTCACCCTGTCCCCCGCCATCTCGCTGCCATCACCCCACGTCACACACCCTTCTCTCATATACCTTTCCACTCGATCCGTCCATCTCATCCTCGGCCTCCCCTTCTTCTCACCCCCTCCACTTCACCCACATACACTCTCCTTGTTAGTCTCTCCCACTCCATCCTCATCACATGGCCAAAGCAGTTCAGTGTATTTCTCCTAAAGCTTTCTATCACATCCACATCCACACCACAACTCTCCCTCACTTGGTTATTTGCCAGACTGTCTCTCCATGGAACTTTACATGCTACACTCAAATAACTCATTGCCACTGCTCCCACGCCTGACTTGTGTCCTTCCAACATGGTCCATTCACTTCCATCCTTTAGAGTTGGTATCACAATACTATCATGCAGCAACTTTTTTACTTCCATGCTCACTTTCCTCTTTCTTATCACTGCTTTCAAAGAACCAGCAACTTTTCTTCTCTGTTGTACCTTTTCAAGCACTTCAGTCTTCAAAATTCCATTCCTACTCATTACACCGCCCAGATATTTTAGTACACTCACATTTTCCATTTCCTCAACATCCAGCCCCACCGTGCATTCATTGACATCATTTCTCTAGAAGACAATAAGTATACTCTTACCTACATTCACATTTAGATTCTGTTTCTTACACACTCGCAGACTCGTTCACCAAGCCTTGCAGTTCCCCTTCGTCTTCGCTTAACCAGTGGATTGTGCAATTACCTTTTTTTTTATCCCACCTTGTGGTGTGCAAAAAAACGATTTTTTTTTTAGTTTTTGTTTATTATAAACTTGAAGATAAACATCCAGGGCATC
>JAGKTI010022292.1:0-15325 GCA_018397915.1 Birgus latro | reverse complement strand
GCTTCACCAGTCTCTGCACTGTCCTCAGTCTAACACCATCTGATTTGCAATAAATGGGAGTTTGTGGCCAGCTTTGTATAAAATAATCACTTCCACACGTTTGTCCTTGCTTGTGGTTACTTTAGGCATGATGAGAATGTGGTAGGTAACCAAATAACTGTGTTATTTGAGTCAAAACATGCCCTCGTGGTGCATCACACACAGAGACAATCCTCCTCCTGTGGCTGCCCAAACATTACTGAGCCTGCTCCTGTGGTGCCAAACCTATCAAGCAGGGTTGCCAGCTCCCGGTGAAAAGCGTCAGCTCATTTCGCATCACAGGGGAGGGTAGTATTGTCCCTACTTCACTTAACGCGAAGAAGAATGACCGGCAAAAAAAGTCAATACTTTCCGCGGCTACTGTATATACACACACACACACTATTTTCTAAGATATCTTATTGACTGCGACAGGCAAAGTGATGGTGGAGGGTGGCAGAGGGGAGGATGTCACGTGTCATCACCATTGTGACACGTATACAGCTGCAAAACACCCGCGATTTTTCACATTATTATTACTTATATATATATATACACACTTTTCTAAGGTATCTTACTGACTGTCAGGGTGGAGGGTGGCAGAGGAGAGGAAAACACCCGCAATTTTCAAAATTTGCTAGATCGACTATAGTTGTCACCCAGGATGTAAAGCATGGTTTGCGAGAGTGACTCCTGGTCATCACCTAGGGTTCAGGGGTTAAAGGCATGGTATTCCTCTTGCTTTGAGAAAATGTCTCAGTTCTGCTACAGTCCATTTTCCCACATATATTTGAGCTGCGCAGTGGATCATGGCACTATATTTTCCGGATTCATCAGCTGATTTCAAAAGGCGCAGGCATCTGGTGGGGCGTATACACATCATCAGCACTGCCCTGGGCCCCTGGAGACAGGCACAGGCATACATACTATGTGGCACTACTTATGAGAAAAATCCTCCATATGAGCTCAGTGGGTTCAAACAATCTTTGATTGTTTAAGTACAATACTTCCTTCATTTGTTATATAAGACATAATTTCATTATATCTATTTACCACTTTTCCTTATAGATGTACATCCAACACATAAAAACATGACAGTGATCAATGCTCAAGCAATATATTAATAATCGCATGCAGACTGTCCCTAAACTGTGATAGATGCAAATGACAACCTTTCATTTCAATTATATTTTGATAAATAAGCCATTTTTTTCTCCAGTTCTGTAAGTAGATAAATCAATAAATATCCTATTTTCAGTAAAGTAACACAAAAATTGTAAAACAGAAGGTAATTCAAGTTGACCACACTTTTGCATTTTACATCCCCAGACATCAGCTTCTGCTCCCCAAACCTGACCCCCACAACGTCCTGGAGAGTGGTCAAAACCCTTGGATCTGATCACCTCCCAATCATCATCACTACCAAAACCAGAATCACCCCAGCTGGCCACAGACACACATACACCAATTACAAGAGAGCCAACTGGGAGGCCTTCACAAGTGAAACAGAACAACATTTTGAAACATTAAACAGTACATCTAACACAAACATCAACATTGCTGTGCAAACTTTCAATACAGTTATAGAAAATGCAGACAAAAGACACATCCCTAGAGGCAACAGAAAAAGACACAACCCCAACTTCACACCAGAAATTCAAGGCCTCATCAGTCAACGGGACACACTATGACACTCCCCAACACCCTGTACACAAGACACTGTACAACAAATACAAGAACTCAACACTCAAATAAACAATAAAATATCAGAACAGCAAACACTAAACCAGAATAATTATCTCCAAACACTTGACCACAAAACAAACACCAGCAAACTCTACAACACTAAACAGCATTACACTCTCCAGCAGCAACACTACACAATCATATGCTGCCATCACAACAACAGACATCATACCTTCAAACAAACAACAAGCAAACACTCTCATCAATCACTTTTCACATGTCAGCCATCTAAACTCCCATCGAGACGACTGACGTATCATCCAAGACAGTTCCCCACAGAGCCAGACTACGCACTTTTCACTTACAACCAGACGAAGCACATCATTAGCAACCTAAGTGTTCAACTAAACCTGACACAACCTATCTTAACTGTACCTAATAATTTAACCTAACCTAACCTCTAGTTGGTTAATCGGGAAACACTGAGTTTCTTCAACTGATCTGGAAACAAACAATCTTAGATACGGCTTAAAGAAAGTGATGATAAAAACAGGGAGGAAATTTCTCAGCGGAAAAAAGTAATGTACCATGCTGATAGTTGTCATAAAAATACAGAAACATGCTGGAGGAACATGAATTGAATTGACAAGGTTTTTCTGCTGCTTAAAGAGAACATTTACCAGTCAATAAATCAGTCTAACAGTATTATACAGTGCACCCCCACACAATGTGAACTCATACTGCGAATCACCTACAATGCAAGGTCAACCCAAAAAATGCTTATTTCTACTGAATGTGAAGTCTGCAAATTGAACTTCCCAACATGCGAATGGCTGTATGATTCCAAGGCAAAAATGGACTTCCCGTCATTACTACAAGTGTCGGGCTGGACAATGTGAGTCAGTTACATGAAGGCAGGTGGCTGACAGTGAGCCAGATTCAAAATGGCGGGCAGCTGGCCAGCTATCTGCGTGCCATCTACCGATAAACAAACACTTCACCTCCGTACTGCCACGAGAACACATGTTGTACCTTGCATCCTGTGGTCCGTTTTAGCATCATAGCAGTACCCACCTGTTCATCATGGTCTCAGCTGTCGACTTTGAAGGCTTTATAGCACCTCCAGGAACCACAGCAATGACAATGAGTAACAACGCGGGGCAAGAATAGACGCCCCGAGCCTCAAATACCCACCCACCCCCTCCCTTCCTTCTTGACAAGCCTAGAAGTCACTTAAATAAAGGTACATGGTGTTCTATTTGTTGTCTTATTTGTTGGTCCTACTAGATGTACTGTTAGACAAAGTATTAGCAGGGCAAAGTAGGCTGGAAAGGGACCCGAAGACCAAGCCCTGGGTGGGCTGTCCACCATATACCATTTTTCCCATAAGTTCTTTGGTTCACACAATGTGAAATCGTAGAATGCAAGGGTTTCTGCTGCCCATAAACTCGCACTGTGTCAGGGTGCACTGTACTTGTGTTTTGTTTCCACTGGATTAATCGTGATTTCAGACTACTGTATTTCAGGCACCCCTTCACACCATATAGCCCGAATGATCAGGATATCTGTGTATGTATTATCCAAAAGTTTCCTAATTTCACACACGCGAGGGCACTCTGTTTTTATCCTTGATGATTGACTGTGTGGTAACCATCAGGCCTATACTGGACTAAGTGTAGCATTCTTAAGAAACAATTTTACCTTGGTGGAAGTTGAAAAATCGGGCCTGTTTGGCGGTTCCAGAGGTAGGCAGGGTTGACGATTTGCGGTCTTTAGGGGTTAATCGGTGTTACAGATGAAAATGTTATCAGTTATAAAGTTCTGAAACAGAATGCCTAAGAAAAGGACATATACAGTATTTTTACTGGGGGCCTGAGATGCAAGTTAGTGATGGTACAACTAATCACACATAGCAAACTCGGTTACTCCACCTGTGCATTCTCATGACAAACAGCATTACAGTCTGCCAACACAGCTATGGAAGAGTTGGGGCAGCTGCAGGGAAGATCATAGAGTGGAGTTCATGACAAGCTGAGTGTCAGGACGTGGTAAAGGAAACAGTGGCTGAAGGTGTGGCCCTGGAAACAGTGGCTGAGGGTGTGGCCCTGGAAACAGTGATGAAAATAACTTCATTAGAAAGTAGTAATGAGATTGAAAATCCCCACTTCCTCACACCAACACAAGTTTGAGTGCTCTTAATAGTATCCCATCAGTTACTGAAACCCTTGCCAAACAAGCGGTGTTTAACCTCTTAAATCCAGAAGAGATCCTATTTTGTTTAATCCAGCTGCTACCAGGTGATCTTATTTAATGTAGAGAACACCTCTCATATTGAAAGGATTTATCAGTGACACACCTAACTCCTCCAATTTGAAAAGTCTATCTTAAGTTGAATAAAATCACAAGATGATAAAATTAAATAAGAAAAACATCCTCAAGCTCTGTGGATTAACACTGAGCCATTTGAAAAATGAATGAAGTAACTGCCAGCATAGATAATTCTGTTTAGTATTACAAAGTCTTGTGCAGAAAAATGCTTAACAAACAAAATCTTATGACTCACTACCTTGTCCCAGCCTGGCTTCACCTGAAGCTTTGGTTCATGTTAGCTATAACTACTCAATGTTTTTTTTAATTTTTTTTTTATGCAAGGAAGAAGGAACCAAAAGCCATGGGCCCGCATACTGTTCCTTCCAAGAAAAAGCAAAAACAATACAAAAGAGCCAAATTCAAGATCAGTTCATTTCGAGATGCCTGGACACTGCGTTTGAAAGACTGCAGATCATAGGAAGTAGGAAATACAAACAGAGGAAGACAGTTCCAGAGCTGACCAGTTGCATAAATGAAGGACTGGGAGTAACGGTTAACTCTTGCATTAGAGAGGTGGACAGAAAAGGGATGAGAGTTTGTTGCTAGACGGGTACTACCTGCCCGTCATAGAGGTGGAGGGATGCAAGCAGACAGTTCAGAGGAACAGTGACCATTGAAGTAGTAATAGAAGAGAGATAAAGATCCAACAGTGCGGTGAAGAGACAAAGGTTGAAGGGAATCAGTAAGAGGAGGAGAGTTAATGAGATGAAAAGCTTTTGACTCCACCCTATTGAGAAGAGCTGCAGGTGGGAAGCCTCCCCACACATGAGAGTTGTACTCCATACACAGGCGAATAAAACCCGTGTACAAAGGCAACAACTGTGCAGGGGTAAAGAAAGTTCGGAATCGGTTTAGCACACCTAATCTCTTGGAAGCAGATTTCACAAGAGATGTAATATGTTCTTTCCAAGACAAATCCCAAGATAATGAAACCCCAAGCTTATTCAAGGATGATGCAGGACTGAACTGGACATTATTAAACATTAGTGGGTAATCCTAAGGAAGATTTTGACGGGTTGATAAGTGTAAGAACTGAGTTTTTGATGCATTAAAAATAACAAGATTATTTTTACACCAATCAGAGTGTACTCTAACTTATCAAAAAACTGCCATCTCTCCATTTTGAATGCTGACTTGTAACAACAGAATAACACTACATTATGGTGCTAGTCCGGAAGAAGCAGTAAGAAATGGATTTACAGCCAGAGTATTGTCTTTTTCTCTCAGTGAGCTACATGAAATAAGCTGCAAAAGAACAAAAATGTATGCTTAGTTAAGGTGAAAATGGTTTAGATGATAATGTGATGTCAACAGTATTTGCAACTGACTCTGTGGGAATTCTGTTGGATGCAGAATGTGAGTCATTGTAGGCATCTGTCAACCTTTAGTGGCAATCTCAGAATTTTATGACTCTGGACAGAAAAAGTTCCTTAACTGTCTACTGAGAGTGAGGCATTAAAAAATGTCAAACCATGTCACTGAAGAAAAATTCTGGCTGAAATTAGTAATTTTCTTACCATCACTGACCCAAGCACATATTTGTTTGGAATGCTGTCTGTCTATCTATCTACCTATTGCCAGATGCCATAATCCCATAAGGGGTGGCCATTTGACTTTGAGTTATTTGTTTTACAGGGAGGGGCACTAACCCTCCACCAACCCACTTGTTGACACGTAGGGAACACTTATGGTTTGGTTATATGGTTACCACCCAGCATTGTAAATGGTTTCTTGGCTTTCAGGAAACCATTTGGCTTGTCACTCAATGTAAAGCCACTTGTAAAGGAAAGAAAAGCAATAAGAAGTGACAGGAAAGATGGAAGATATAGGAAGAGAGGAGGGCAGGCACAGAAAAAGAATGTTAAAGGCTAAGGAAGAAGTAGGCAGCACTACATCAAGTGAGTGGATGATGGTCACCACCACCTACCACTGGCTGTCACTGGCTTATACTGAAATAGCATCTATCTGAGTTGCAATTATCACTACAACTGTTTTCATATATACTGCAGTCAGACTGTGGCATGACCTTGAAGTGGAAGTACTTCAGGAATAACGTGTGTGATGTTATTATAACATTTTTCCATACGTGGCTTACAAATTGGAAATGAAAAATGTATATCATCAAATTCTATCTGTCTATATATCTATTGCCGGACAGCAAAATCCCGCAAGGGAAAGGGCACAAACCTTCCGCCAATCCACTTGTTGACATGCAGGGTACCCGTATGGGTTGGTTATATGGTTATCAGCCAGCGTTGTGAATGGTCTCTTGGCTTAAAGGAAACCGTTAGGCTGCCCACTCAATGTAAAGCCACCTGAAAAGGAAAGACGAGTAATAAAAAGTGACAGAAAAGATGAGGGAAATAGGAAGGGAGGAGGGCAGACACAGAAAAAAATGACAATGATGAAAGAGCAAATAAGCAGCACTACATCAAGAGAGTGAAAAATGACAATGATGAAAGAACAAATAAGCAGCACTACATCAAGAGAGTGGATGATGGTCATCACCACCCACCACCATGATCAAATTCACCAACAGTAATACTGGTGAGGAATAATGAGAGATATATTATTTAGGAAAAGGGTGTATATACAGTATATATATATATATTTAAATAAGAGAACAGAGGAAAGAAAAACAAATGAATAAAAAAAAAAATCCATACACCAGATTACTGGTGTCCTCCATTCATGAAATATCTGTAACAGTTGAACTTGAACAGCTGTAGGTTGAAGTTTGGAGGGAAACAACTCTGGGGAAGCGAGTTCTAGAGAGATGGAGTTCGAAGAATAAAAGAATTCTGATAGGCGGAAGTTCTGCAATGTGGCTGTGTGACATTCCAGTCATGAGCACTGCCAGATGCCCGTGTAGCACGAGGGAAGACATGAAGAGGTGGCACAATGGACGCAACTTCATCTGAGCATTTGCCAAAAAAATATCTGTAAAATAATGCAGGGGAGGCAACATTCCTCCTTACTCTTAGAGGAGGTAAACTGTTTGTAATGACAGGGTTATTAATAATTCCAACAGCTTTCTTCTGAATTTTGTCTAGTTGTTTAAATGCAACCTCTCCACATCCATTCCACAAGGGTGAGCAATATTCAAGCTGTGAGCGCACATGACTTGTAAATTAAAGCTATCTGCTCGTCAGTAAAGAAGTTACGGACTCTGTATAATAATTCAAATTTCTCTGAGGTGGTTTTAGCAAGTGATCTGACATGAGAGGTCCAGCTGAGGGCACTGTTAAGTGAGACGCCGAGAATTTCAATACTTTTGGAGACGGGAATATTAGTAGCATTAAAGGTAATACAGTATATGAATCAGGCAATATCTGTCTATTAGTAAATTGTATATATTTGGTTTTACTAGCATTAAATGAGACAAGGTTGTTTTGTCCCCATTCACTGATCATAGATAAGTCTTGATTTATGGAGATGGCTGTGATGAGTTGAGAATTGGGGACATCAGACTTTTTAAATGGATGTCTGAGTCTGAACGAACTGTGAAGTGTTGAGTCATCTGCATATGAATGGATAGAATTGTGGCTGACAGATAAGAGATCACTAATATGAACCAGGAACAGGGTTGGTGCCAGAACTGATCCCTGTGGCCCGCCGGCATTAATTTTAGTGGAAATTGGAATATGAATCATCAACTTTTACTCTTATTTTTCTGTCACTAAGATATGAGGCAAGCGGAGGAACAAAAGACATTAGTCCATAGCAAAGGAGTTTGGACAGCAGGGAACAATGCCATACTCTGTCAAAAGCCTTATAAATATCAAGGGCTACTGTGTGAGTTTCTCCCTAGGGGTCGATTGATTGATGGATGGTATGAGACAGGAGATTGAGTATGTCAATGGTGGATCTTTCGTGTCGAAAACCATATTGTTTATCGCTAATTAAGTTGTTGGATTCAAGATGTTTACATATGTGCTTATTAAAATTTCATATACTTTACCAAGAGAAGATGTGACAGCTATTGGTCTGTAATCAGAGGGGTCAGAGGAACTTCCTTTCTTTGGAATTGGGTGGATATTGGCTTCTTTCCATGAATTAGGGAATGAAGAAGTACATATGCATAGTCCGAATAATTTAGCAAGAACAGGTGCAAGTTCTGGGGAACACTTTTCAAAACAATTGGAGGAATTCCATCTGGGCCTGGAGCTTTGTTGGTAGGTAAATTGTCTAGGATGGATTTTACATATCTTGTTTGTATATTAAGTGGAACAACTTCAGGAGAGTCAACTTCTAGTACTGGGACGTTCTGACTGACTTCCTCTAAGGTAGAATTTCTGGCAAATGTACTGGCAAAGATATTTGCTTTCGTATGTGGGTCATTTGTAATGTTGCCATCTGAAGACTTTAGTGGGGGAATGGATGATGACTTGTTAAAGATATTATTGAAAGAATTAAGAGCTGACCAGAATATTCTATTGTAATTAGGGTTGTTAAGTAGTTTTGATGCTTGATTATGAAGAAAATTTGATTTAGCGAGATTTATTACAGCTTTTGCATGGTTTCTAGCAATTTTAAATTGACAGAGTGATTCAGATGTTTTTTATTTTAAGTAAGTGTTATATGTCAATGATTTTTGGGCTGTTGCTCTTGCACAGTTGTTATCAAACCATTTTGGAGAGTTCAGTCTTTTAGTGAACTGTTGACTTGGTATGAACAAATCCATACCAGCTAGTATAAAATCACTAATATGGGACTGGGTAGAATTGGCATCATTAGAGAAGAAAGACTGCCACAGAATGTCAGCAAGATAATTTCTAAATCCATCCCAGTTTGCCCTATCAAAGTGCCAATGGGTCACCCTGACAGGTTCAGAACGGGGAGGTTTGGAGGGGCTAGCTAATGAGGCTTTAATGAGATTGTGGTCAGAGGATCCAAGTGGTGACAGTACCTCTATCTTGTATTGATCTGGATTATTTGTCAGGAACAGATCCAAGAGATGGGCATTATGGTCAGGATTATCTGGTATTCTGGTTGGTTGCTTTACCAGCTGCACGAGATAAAACGATTCTGCAAACAGCTCGCATTCTGGACCAGCATCATCAGTCCTGGCAGAATGCAATAACCATACAACATTATGTATGTTAAAATCATCCAAATTGGTAAATTCAGTACTAAGGGCAAGGTTGAGGTTACTCAACTGTGTGGATGAAGAGGCATTGGGGGAGCGATAGACTACACAGATATATTTGAAAATATTTAGATAATTTAGTTTGTACAATGAGTAATCAAAATTGGATGAAGTGAATTTTAAGATAATATCAACTGCATATTGAGATTTGATATAACAACACGTGCTGCCCTTGTTACGGAAGTTTGTGAGAAGATAATAACTGGGTAAACAGAACGGGAATATTTCAGTAAAGGGTGAGATTTGTGGTTCTGTGAGGAATAGGGCCAGAGGGGATATGGACTACAGGAAAAAATGAATCGAATTTAGGTTGGTCCAGAGGCCACGGATATTGGTAATGAATAAGGCCGCATCTTCACTTTTCCGCTGATGAGCAAGATTGGAAATTGCAACAGTCGCTGCCGGCACAGTCGCCTGATGGCGACCGGGAGGACCCTGTGCCACCAGGCCTACCCTGCCTGTGGTGGCAATCCGAGGTACCATCTCATTTGATAGTAGTATTTAAGCGGCCATTACGAAAGGGAGTGTGAATAGAAAGTGTGATATCTTATGTGCATGTAGTGTGGTGTAGGCAGTTGAAGATAGAGGTATTAAGAAAGTATGCTGGCCTACTCTCTTTGTAGATGAGGCACTGGAAATGTCCAGCAAAGGGAGATGGTCAGGATCAAGTCCTGAGGGCCAGGAGATGAATAGCTGGTGGCGCGAGCAACCCATCACCCGCGGTAAAGTGAGGAAGGGCATTGTCCAGCAGCCTACATTTACCATGGCCTTAGGCAAGGATCATGTGATTACTGTATCATCAACCCCCCCCCTCTCTTTCTCTCTCTCTCTTGTGTGTGTATGTGTGTTTGTTTTAATCTAATTCTAATTGTGATATACAGGAAATGAGCTAGCTCGTGGGGTCCCGTCTCTTTTTCTCAGTAAGTCAAATTTTGCTTTAAACTTATTTAGGTTTTTAGACCGGACGATCTCTTTGTCCAGTCTATTCTACAGGTCTATGCATCTATACAGAAAACTATTTTTCTTGATGTCCTTCAAGCAGTGTGGCTTCTTCAGTTTCAGTCCGTGTCCTCTTGTTGCTCTCTTATCCCATACAAACAGATCTTCTCTGTCAATTTTATCTACTCCCATCATGGTCCTGATCACTGCAATCATGTCACCCCACTCTCTCCTTTCCTCTAAGGAGGGCGAATCCAGCCTTTCTAGCCTCTCATTGTATGACAGATCTGCCATACTGGGGCCATCTTAGTTGCTGTTCTTTGTATTCTCTCAATCTTGTTTATATCTTTCTTTTTGTGTGGGGACCACATTACTGCTGCATATTCTAACCTGGGGCAGATCATGGCCACTATCAATTTTTTCATCATCTCTTCATTCATGTAATGAAATGCCACTCTTATATTGGTCAAGAGTTTATGTCTCTCTAACTATCTTGTTAATGTGTTTTTCAGGTGACAAACTATCCTGGACCAGCACTCCTAAATCTTTCTCTTCTCTCACTTTTGTGATTGGTTCATTACCCATCATATAATTCAGTGATGGTCTCTTGGTGCTTTTACCCATTTCCAATATTTTACATTTTTTTGCGTTAAATTTCATTTCCCACATCCAGCTCCAATCATGTATCCTATCCAGATCCTCCTGCAGCATTTTACAGTCCCCTTCAACCTCTACTTTCCTCAAGATCTTTGCATCATCAGCAAACAGACTTGCATAACTGTTCACTCCATCCACCATATCATTTATATAAATCAGGAACATTACTGGCGCCAACACCGAGCCCTGTGGGACACCACTTGTTATTTCTCTCCATCCAGACATCCTGTCCTTTATTAATGCCCTCATTTGTCTGTCTCTCAAAACGTCTCTCATCTATTCTAGGAGGTTACCCTTCAGTCCTCCTATATGCTCCAATTTCCATATTAGTCTCTTATGGGGTACCTTGTCAAAGGCCTTCTCCAAATTTAAATACACACAATCCACCCAACCGTCTCTCTCCTGTAGCACATCAATCGCTCTTGAGTAAAAGCTCAACAAGTAGGAAACACATGACCTTCCACTTCTGAATCCAAATTGACTTTCAGTCAAAATATTCATCTCTTCCAGATATTTTATCCACCAATCTTTCAGAATCTTCTCGAACAATTTTGCAACCATGCTGGTTAGGGACACTGGTCTATAGTTCAGGGGTTCTTCCTTTTTCCTCCCTTGTAAATTGGTACCACATTTGCTCTCCTCCATTCCCGAGGCACTCTTCCTTCTTCCAGCGAACACATAATTATACTATGAATCTTATCCGCCAATTGTTCTGTGTGTGTGTGTGTGTGCAGATCCCCTTTATCACTCTCACTCTCTCTCTCATTTGTGTGTGTGTGTGTGCAGATCCCCTAGCACCTGTTGCAGGGTTGGCAGTGTCACGGGAGGAAGATTTATGTGCACGCTCCATGGAGTCTGCGCACGCGTATTCTGAGCATATATAGGGCTGTGCGTGGGTGGTATTGAGAGCTGCTACCTGCCCCTATTTCCTACATAAATTTCAGCCTCCTACTCCTCGTGGCGGGGCTTTGGTATGCCTTTGAATATCGCGCTCATTTGAGGCCTATCACTTTCAACTCTGATAAGTCCCAAATAAGGCCTATCACTTTCAACGGGCTAATTTGTGAAGTTTCATTTTGGTTATTACATCAGTGTAATCATTCATCTGTTCCACCCACCTTTGGTGCCTGGTAAGTGACACAGCTTTTCCGTTTGTGAAGTATGGCTCCCATGCATGGCGGGCGGTGCGGTTCTCGAAGCAGGTCCACTGGTACTTGAGCCAAAACTACCACATACTCAAACACTCAAAATAATCAGCCAGAACTTGTTCTGACATCCATAAACACATCCTCCAGAACTTATCAATCCCCCTCTACCAACAACATTTCTAGTCTAAATGCCACCACCTCTAGTCAGTACCCCTGTGGATCCTGTGATACAGATATAGGAGAGGAAGATGCAGTAGAATTCGAGATATGCTCAGTACAGTATAGTACCATGGAACTGAGGAGTATTGTGGTCTCCTTCAAAATTTATTTGTCGAACTACAAAAACATCAAAATCTATCATACACCTGTATGTCATGCTGCTTAAACAAAGAGAAACCCAGAAGCTGCGCTGCCAGTGGACTGTTTCAACTGCAGAACATGTCAAAGGCCTTTGCAAACAAGTAGTAGACTGTAGCACCAGTCAAGCAGGGCAGTGCTCCCAAGGTGGATGGAAAGCTTATGACAGGGAGAGCTGGAGCTCCCGTTTCATCGGCCCTCAGGACTAGTTCCTGACCATCCCCCTTTGCTGAACTTTTTCAGTGTCTTAGTAGCACAGAGAGTAGGCCAGCATGCTCTCCAATACAAGTTTCTCTAACTGTCAACACCAAACTACATGCATGCGACACACTACACCTCCTATCCAAAATTAAAAAAAAAAATGGAGTCCAAACACCTAGCCTCAGAGTCCTGGGGGGGGGGGCCAGAAATGCCCCCATCATCCGCCCCTCTCCCGGTAACGACTCTAGAAGCTGCCTGGAACAATTGTCTGACTCTCTCCTTCATTTCTGCAACATTCGCGGCATTTCCTCTGACTTTCACTCTGTCGAACACCACCTCTCCTCCTCTAAACCTCACCTTCTCTTCCTAACTGAGACTCAGCTATCTGAGGCAACTGACAGCAAACCCTTTTCTGTATCCTCCTACTACCTCTATACTCATTTCAAAGCCAAAGGTGGCTGTTGTGTAAATGTACACAACGATCTATCTTGCTCTCGTGTTCCTGAAATTGATTCTTCTGAATTCTCTACTCTCTAGCTTCGGCTTTCCTGTCATCCTCTGACTAAATATATCTGCGCTGTATACTTATCTCCTAATTCAACTGACTATGAAAAATTCTTTGACTATCTTACTTCTACGATGGAACACACTCTATCCATTCATCCTTTCTCTGAAATCTCCAATCCAGGAGACTTCAATGTTCACCACCACCTTTGGCTCTCCTCTCCTTTCACTGATCCTCCTGGTGAACAAGCCTGCATCTTTTCTATCCTTAATGACCTGGAGCAGCTTGTACAGCACCCTACCCATATCCCTGACCGCCTTGGACAGAGCTACAACATACTTGACCTCTTCCTAACAAGTAATCCTTCAGCTTACACTGTTAATCTTTTCTCTCCATTGGGCTCCTCTGATCTACCATATTACCTTAAACTGTCCTATCACTCCGGTACGGCCTGTGGACCCTCCAAAGAAACGCCGTCTGTGGCACTTTGGAGCTGTGGATTGGGAGGCCCTCAGGCAGTACAACTTTGATTTTCGTTGGAATCATTATTGCTTCCATGGCCAGGAGCCATCTGAGCGTGCCTCGCACATTATGAAGGTTATTCTATCATGCATGGAAGCATATATTCCCTTCTCAAATCATATGACTAACGCAAGAAAGCTTTAGTTTAATCACGCTCGTTCTAATGCTGTCCGCAACAAGGAGATGGCCTATAAAAGGTACCAGAGCCAACCCACCCCAGAATCACATCTCTTGTATATATCTGCCCGGAATCGTGCTAAATCTGTTCTTCACTCTGCTAAAAATAATTTCATTTGTATTAAATGTTCTCAACTCTCCAAATCAAATTCTTCTCGCTCCTTCTGGCACCTTGCCAAAAACCTTTCTAACAACTTTACCTCATCATCCTTCCCTCCTCTTTTCTACTCTGATGGCTCTGTAGCTATTTCTTCTACTGATAAAGTGGATCTCTTTGCTCAGACTATTTCCTCCAATTCCACCTTAGACGATTCCGGTGCTGTTCCTCCATTGCTTCGCCCCTCTGACTTCCTCATGGCTTGTGGTTACTTTAGGCATGATGAGAATGTGGTAGGTAACTAAATAACTGTGTTATTTGAGTCAAAACATGCCCTCGTGGTGCATCACACACAGAGACAATCCTCCTCCTGTGGCTGCCCAAACATTACTGAGCCTGCTCCTGTGGTGCCAAACCTATCAAGCAGGGTTGCAAGCTCCCGTTGAAAAAGCGTCAGCTCATTTCGCATCACAGGGGAGGGTAGTATTGACCCTACTTCAGTTAACGCGAAAAAGAATGACGTCGGCGAAAAAGCGTCAATACTTTCCGCGCCTACTGTATATATATATANCTGACATTAAAATTTCTTCAGCTGATGTGTTTTCTGCCATCACTGGCCTCAATACTAAAAAGGCATATGGTCCTGATGGAGTCCCTCCTGTTGTCCTCAAAAACTGTGCTTCTGTGCTTACACCCTGCCTAGGTAAACTCTTTCGCCTTTGTCTCTCAACTTGTACCTTTCCTTCTTGCTGGAAGTTTGCTCTCATTCAGCCAGTCCCAAAGAAGGGTGACCATTCCCAACCCTCTAACTATCGTCCAATTGCTTTAACATCCTGTGTATCAAAAGTTTTCGAGTCAATTCTTAACAGAAAAATTTTAAAGCACCTTTCCTGTCACAACCTTCTTTCTGATCGTCAGTATGGGTTCCGTCAGGGACGCTCCACTGGCGATCTTCTCACCTACCTTTCTGACTCTTGGTCATCCTCCTTTCGGAACTATGGCGAAAGCTTTGCCATTGCACTTGACATCTCAAAGGCTTTCGATCGAGTCTGGCATAAATCTTTAATTTCCAAACTGCCCTCCTACGGTTTCTATCCTTCTATCTGTGCCTTCATCTCTAGCTTCCTTTCTGGTCGTTCTATAGCCGCTGTTGTAGACGGCCATCGTTCCTCTCCTAGACCTATCAACAGTGGTGTTCCTCAGGGTTCTGTCCTATCACCTACTCTCTTCCTTTTATTCATCAATGACCTTCTAAGCTGTACATCTAACCCTATCCACTCATATGCTGATGATTCCACCCTTCACCTTTCCATTCGGTTCCCGCAACGTCCATCTCAGCAGTTACTTCAACAAAAAAGGGATGAGGCTATGGCACACCTAATGTCTGATTTGGCTCGTATCTCTGATTGGGGTAAAAATAATCTTGTTATTTTCAATGCATCAAAAACTCAGTTCTTACACATATCAACCCGACAAAATCTTCCTCAGGATTACCCACT